>OZ018329.1:76459626-76574577 GCA_963969495.1 Ceratothoa steindachneri | reverse complement strand
TGGCCGATATGCATCACTTTGCATTTCCCCACGTTAAAAGGCATTTGCCACGTGTCCGACCACTCCCCAATCTTTCCAAGATCTTCCTGCAGGCGGGCAGTATTTCTATCCTTTGCAACGTTCATACCAAGCTTGGTATCGTCGGCAAATTTGGAAATATTGGCAACCATGTCACCGTCCATGTCGTTGACGTAGATGATGAATAGTAGAGGTGCCAGGACAGAACCTTGAGGCGCCCCGCTAGTAACAGGCACTCACTCAGAAGACTGTCCATTCACCACCATCCGTTGCCGTCTGCCACTTAGCCAGTTCTCGATCCAGCCGGCTACCTTTCCGTCTATGCCAAGCGCTCGCACTTTCCGGAGAAGGCGGCGGTGTGGTACCTTATCAAAGGCTTTCTGAAAGTCTAGGTAGACCACATCCACCGCTTTGTCCCGATCGTGCTCACTGAAAACGAAGTGGAAGAATTCCACAAGGTTCGTCAGGCATGACCGTTGCCTTCGGAAGCCGTGCTGGGAACTCCTCAGTAGCATGTTTGACTCTAAATACGACATCACTTTGTCCACCATGATGCTTTCCATAAGTTTACTGACTATCGAAGTCAGACTGATAGGTCAGTAGTTCGACGGTTGGTTACGGTCTCCTTTCTTGAAGATAGGAGTCACCTCCGCCTCACGCCAGTCTCCTTGAATGCATTTGGTCCGGATTGACAGGTTAAAGATAGCGCACAGATGTCGTGATACTTCATCGCACACTTCCTTCAAGACTTTAGGTAGAAAACCATCCGGTCCAGGGGACTTATTCGTCTTTAGGTCAGCGATCTTTTTCTTTATTTCTCCTTCGGTGAAGTCCATTGCCTCCAGCTTTTCCCCCCGAGTAGGAATCCGTCGGCTGGGAAATGGGACCACACTCTTCAGTAAACACTGAAGAGAAGTAGTCGTTGAGGAGGTTAGCATTTTCTGCATCTAAATGCTCTAATGTCCCCTCCTCATTCCTCAAAGGGCCAATCGTTCGACGGATTGGTTTACGGCTGTTCACATATCCAAAAAACTCCTTGGGATTCTCTTTACAGAGTCTCGCCACTCGGACCGCTTAGCCGCCCTTATGCTGGACTTCACTCTCCTGGCTAGCCTCCGGTATTCGTCAAAGTCACCCGAGATCTTCGATTGCCAGTACACATTTCTCTTCTCCCTAAGCAGTTGCCCGATTTCTCAATTAAACCACTTTGGTTGAACAGAGGACCGACGGGGGCATTTCAGAGGGATGAAACGCGATTGAAGACTCATGAATGTGGTTTTGAAACTGTTCCAAGAGTCTTCAACAGCATCGCACTCTTCTAGCCTCGCGTCAGTCAGTCCCGCGCGTAGACCTGCAAAGTCTGCTCTTCTTAAATCCAGTTTCCTTGATTTACTAATTGCAGGCTCTGCCTTGGGGATTTGACTACAAATCTAATTAGTCGGTGGTCACTGCCACCGAGCTCTTCGCCAACAGAGAGGTCCTCAACGATGTCATCCTCAGAGGTGAAAACCAAGTCGAGGATATTGTCTCCTTTCGTTGGCTCTCTCACCCCTTGAGTGAGGAACTCGTTGTTCGTGAACTCCAGGAGTAGTGCGTTCTCGCCATAGGGTTCTCTGGTTTCCCAGTCAACTTGTGTGTTGAAATCACCCATGACGATACACACTCTGTCTTCGACAAGTTCTCCTAGTAGCTGGTACAGATCTCTGTCCTTTTCAACGAGTTGGGCAGGAGGTCTATAAAGCACCAGGGTCCTGTGTTTGGCAGGACCTATCTCTAGGTCAACACCTAGTAGTTCATGGTCGGATACGATGTTACAATCCTTGACATACATCACACCGCTATCCTCTCTGTCTGGCCTATCTTTCTGGAAGAGCTGGTAACCGGGAATCGTGAATTCACCTTCAAAATCTCGGCTTGAGGTTTTAATCCACGTCTCCGTTATGGCCACCATCTCAGGTTCCTCTGTTGCTACGAGGCCACGGAGCTCAAGAAACTTATTCCTGATTGACCTCGCGTTGAACAGAAGAACTTTTAGGGAGTCCCCCAGTGTAGGACTCCCTACGCTCTTCCGTTTCCCGGCTTCTTTTGTGTGGCAGTACCCCTCTTTGCCACATCTAAGAACGTCGTTCCAGGAGTGACATGGGCATACTGTCTTATGTCCGCCTTCACTCTGGGTCGGACGCTCCTCTGCGTCCGCTCTACGACATCATGGATTAAGTTACAGAGTACAGCCTTTTCCTTGAATGAAAGGTGCACTCCGTCCCTTTGGTAAAGATCGTTTCGACCGTAAAAAGTGCGATAAGGGTCCAGAAAGAAGACCCCTTCCGCCGTACAGAGGTCGGACAGGCGCTGGTTCAGGGTCACGTTCCTAGAGTGAGCTGTCCGGCTAGGACCTCTTCTTGGGAGCATCCCTACAACGACCCGTTCGCGAGTTTTCAATCTACAGTCGTCCACGGCTCCCATGACCGTGTTGAGAATTTTCTCGCTGGGGCCTACTTTGCCTCCTCGAAGGTAGAGGTCATTCCCACTCACCATCAGGGCAACGACTGAATTCTCGGAGATCTGAGATTTCTCAGCCTCTACCCTGATGTGGTAGTCTCCCCGTCCTGGCTGGCAGCATACCTCCACACTAGTGCGAAGGCGGGCCGCTAGCAGGGGCTGCAAACCTTGTGCTTGGGAATCGCCCACAAGGGTAACCCTCGGACATTTCCGTGCAGAGGTTTGAGGCTTTCCTTGCGGAAGCGAACTCTTGGTTCCCTCTTTCTTCTCCATCTTATTTTTCTTGTTCTTCTTTTTCTTATTCATCTCTTTCCCCTTATCTTCTTTTGTTACATACTCTTCTGTTTTTCTCTTTTCTTCCTCTGCTTCAACTTTCTCTTTTTCAGCTTCTACTTTATCTTCTGTTTCAACTTTCTCTTCTTCCTGTTTCTTTCCCTTCCTTTTCTTTTTCTTTGAGGGTTTATCCATAGCATGCGGACCTAGCTCTGGGGGTAATACTGCAGATGCAGTGTTTAGTACAGGGCTTGACGTTAGCTCTGCTATTCTGACCTCAAGCCTGCGAATCAGTCCGGCGTGTTCTAGTTCGAGGCTGCTTATTTTTTCCTCCAACTTCCTGGATCTTTCATCGGAAACCCTGCATGTTTCCTTTAGCTCCTTGATTTGGCCGTTTAAAATAAAGTCGGTGTAGGAACTGGCCAGGTGGCATTTCGAAAAACACCCCTCCGGAAAGTCCACGCACCACTTATCTATGTGGCATATTGCGCACGTGTATTTTAGAGCTCCTGGTCCTTTCTTGCCGGTCATTTTGAAAACTTTCTCTCTTTCAATACTTTGCGACCAATCAATGATAAAAAGGGGGGTTGGTGAGTCCTCCCCGCGTGAGTCGCTCCCGCCTATTGATCGGAGTCGTTTCGGAGTCTTCCAGAAAGCACGCTCTATGTGCTGCTGTTCGTCCGACCGAGTCGTCAAGCCTCGGCGTGCCGTGGCTCCCAACCAAGCAGCACAGACGGTCCCCGAAGGGGCCATCGATTTGTCACCAGGTGAACAACAACGAAGCACGCCCCTTACTAAACTCCTACTAGTTCCCTTCACAACGGCCAGGATCTCGGAGCAGCGTTCAATGGATATCCCGCCCCACCAAGAGACTCGACCCAAGGCTTTTTATTGGCCTGGCAACCAACCTGGGAACAGAGGGCCGTCACCTCGGACCGATGCTACCAGAGGCACCCGTCAACGGGCACTGGAAACGGTCAATAATTACGCGCCAGGGAAGGGGTTAACGGGGCACTACCCTCATCCCATTCATCGTGCCCCAACGCCTAGGACACCTCTAGTCCTAGTCTCTCGCAACCAGTAAACGTCGATTGGCGTTGTTTATAGAGGTTCCAAAGCCTCTCTTCTGACGCGTGAGGTAGCTGCCAGGTACTTATATGTAGATAGAGGGAAAAAAGGGAAAGAGTGACATGATAGGAGTAGTCTTTTTTTTTGTTTGTTTTCTTTTTGTATAAGTGGGAGAGATAGGATGAAAGTAAAAAAGGAGCATGATAGAGTAGAAAAAGGAAGGAATGACGCACTTAGTCTGGAATCTCGTTTTCGACCAAATCGACAAGGGAAGCCCTACCAGGGGTACCCAGAAGAGGTACCCCCGCCAACATAAGTCGAAAAGTCAAAGGTACACACAAGCTCTCTTCCCGCGACAAGGGGGCGTCACCTCTCCCTCTACTTTCTTTATGAGAGAGAGAGAGAGAGACAGAGAGAGAAAGAGAAAGAGAAATAGAGAGAGAGAGAGAGAGAGAGAGAGAGAGAGAAGAGAGGAGAGAGAGAGAGAGAGAGAGAGAGAGAGAAAGAGAAAGAGAAAGAGAAAGAGAGAGAGAGAGAGAGAGAGGAGAGAGAGAGAGTTACATAGATACACAGATCACACCGGCCTTACGGCCCAGACTAAGGTTACTTAAAACTAAACGATAACCATCGAAAGCATTTCCCGCAGAGTTTGTGAGGGAAGATCTGTTAAAGAAATTGGTGAAGAAAGAGGAAGTGCAAATGTGATCAAGATAAATCTATAGCCTGGGAGGGCGAAGAGGGGAGGGGGGTTGATTCTGAACATAAACAAGAAAAGAATATCGCGTAGGACAAGGCCTACTTAAAAGATCGCTAGAAACTAGAAATACTCAAAATAGCGCAACTAACAAGCACTAGTTACCAGATAAAACGACCGTACACGACAAGGCATTAAAAGGTCGCGAAAAGACATGGACTAGGCGTAGGAACTCTAAGCCTTCGCCTGGACGGGAGAGGGGTAACACTTCAGATTCGGGGCGCACGGTAGATGGCGCTGTTAGTCGGCTACAATTTTGGGCTACAGCATCTCTCTTATGACGTCAGGCGGTAGCGTCAGATGTGAAGAATATCGGCGTAATATTTTTTTTGTATATGAGTATATACTGAGGGGGTGCGCCCCCCAGAAACCCCCCCCCCCCAATTGATTGAAACTCAGTGAAATCTCACCCCACGAGCAGTCCCCTTGAATTTACTGGGGGTTTTTTTCTCCCCAACAGCTTTTTACTGTCAGAAAAACCTAACCTAATAACAAACAATTCTTACTTTGATAGGTTTCTTGATTAGTTTATGCGCCTCTAAATAATCTAAAAGTTTTTCGCGATTATACAAAGTGAAGCCGAATTCGAATAACAAACAAGCACATGGAGAGCACGAAAACACAATAACGAAAGAAAAACACTTGCAAAACGGGTCCTATTTATAAGCTACGATGTTGCAGTAAGAAGCTGTTATCGTTCGCATAAACAAAAAATACGAAAACAAAACAAAAAACAATAAAAGACATCAAGAAACCTTACCTAACTTAGAAAAAACTATAAACGAGCAGAGCGCAGATATTTAGTAATAGACTAAAAGTTACAAATCCCCAAAACAACAAAAAAATATAACGCAGTGATTGGTCACATCTGACGCTACCGTCTGACGTCATAAGAGATATGCTGTAGCCCAAAATTGTAGCCGACTAACAGCGCCATCTACCGTGCGCCCCGAATCTGAAGTATTACCGGGAGGGGCTCCTTCTTTTCTCTCACTGGGAAATTAGTTCGTTCAAACGAGCACACGGGGACTTTAGGGCTGCGAACGTCGCTCCCCCATTTTCGCCGAGAGAACGAGAAGGACCTTCGCACTGGTGTATACCATGGGAAGAGAGGGGAAGGGATTTCCCCTCCGCTGGAAATTCCAACTGGGGGACTCGATGAAAAGATGCGACGGGGAAAATGGAAATTCTTTCTAATTTGCCCTCACCAGCCTCTGGGAGGGAAAGGCGTCAACCTTCTATCGCACCACATCTAAATTTCCCCTCGGTTGGGCCTTCAAAGATAAGGGCAGAAGATAGAAGGCAATACTCAGTAAACACGGACAGTGAAAGGGAAAGAAAGATTATTAAAAGTTGGAAAAGATAAATGTCTCATTCGAAGGGACACAAAGAGGGGAAACAATAAATAGAAAACAATGGTGCTAAAATGAGATGAGGGAGTGAGGACGACTATGAAAATAAACAGGGGGGGAAATTATTTGAGGACACAAGTCCTGGGAATCATTAAGAAAAAAGTGCTAAAACGAGATTGCGGATGGGAACGAGTCTAAACAAGTTCTGCTGACCAAAATATCGCGTGCTCTCACTTATGACCTTACGACATTCAAAACTTTCAATAATTTCCGAACTAACCTTGGGAGGACCTTGGCAATTATATCATTCGAAAGAGAATGTCAAATTTTGTTAGAATTGGCCGAATAGTCACGATGTTATTACCAAAACAAATAAAAGCAAATTCTTAATGTTTCTCGGTCTCAAGCATGCGGGGGTGGGGGTGAGTCAACCTTCCCCAGGGACAAATTGGCACTACTGCCAGCAGGAAATTAAAATTACGACCGATTTCCTCTATATTAGCAAATGCCTTTGCGGGCTTTTGATAGGTGGTGGTTCGAGAGAGCTCGGCAGAAGAAAACATAGGGCATAAATCCTCCCCCCCCCTTTTCAGCTTACAACCAACGCTCCCTCAGGTAGAAGAGGTTGTCTAGAATCCTCCCCTCTAGAAAGGGGTGCACCTTCGCACTCTCTCTTCCTATGCACCCACCTCTTTGCTCCGACCAGTGTTATTCCGGGGATTACCCTTTTCCTTCACACCCTAGCAGGAAACAGCAGAGTACCTCTCCCCCCTCTACACGTGCCGAACCGGTAACCGACAAGTCCAGCGGTCACCATCCGCCTGCGGGATCTAAAACCCCAGCGCAACACCCCCCAAATACATACAAACAAACTAAGCACCTAAATTCGCATCGCTATAATTCAGTAATCCCCCATCACATCTAAAACCTTTCAACATATACAACAACACAAGATCTACATCCAGGGCATTCCTTACCTACACAAGGGCCCCTCATTCTCCTCCTGCACTACAGAAACACCAAACCTTCCTACAAAATGACAAAACCCCCAAATTACAATCAATAACTATTAAAATTAGCAAAACAAAATATAATTCCCAACATTTCCATACCCACCTCTTCTTCCCAGCGGGGTTTCTCTTATAACATAACCTACTCTTGCAGCTCTTCAACTTCTATTTAGGGGGTCGATTTTAAAGCCCATCACAGTCCGCACACCAATGAGAGACCACCGAACTCGAACAAATGCACTCAACTCACTGAACATAAACCAAACCAGAATAAGACCCCCGCAGCGCAATCAAAGCTCCACCCCCTACATAAAACCACGCCCATATACTACCTCCAAGCTGAAACACCAATTCTCCCCATCGCACTAGGAACAGTTGTTCAGCAAACTGCGCTGCTCCTTCCACCCATAACACCACCTCTCCATTCCTACATGTTACGGATGTAATCGCCCAAATAATAAATACATATATCTAACTATATACTTCTAATTGTACACTGTGAAATCGATGGTCGTGCTTTTATATGGAACCATAAAAAACTAAGCTTATATCTAATATAAAAAAAATGCTTCCTTAGTTACCCGACAGAATAGATTTTGGACCCCAAAACGAAAAGCCAAGCATTTCCTTTGCCTTATATTTTTCGAACCACCTTAAATAAAACTTCTCGAGGAACCCCCTAGACAAGAGATTCCCCGCTTTACGCCCACTCATTCGCCCCTCTTGTGGGGTTGGGTTTTGACCCCCACCATATTGGGCTCTCTTCCCATTCCCTCGTTACTCTCCTCCACAAGGCTGAGTGGGCGAACAAAAAATTCTTTTCTCGCTTAAAAATTTTTGGTTGTAAATAGTTCTGTACATATTTTGAGTTATAAAGGGAAAAACCATCGAGGGCATTTTCGCCGAAACCTTGAAAATAATGCGGCGAAGTTACGAATAGTGAACTCTAGGGAAACTACATAACCCGAGTGATCAAAAGAGGAGACTACTTATAGTTAGGGCAAACGAGAAAGGAAGATCACGGGGATTAAACAAATCATTGGCCGACGAGGGTCGGCCAATGCAATGTTTAGTGGGCGCCAAGAGAACAACACAAGAGGAAAAGGGAAATAAAAAAAATGTCATGGGAAACACCGCCCGAAACTCTCGCTAGTCACGCTGATACAGCTTTGGATTTATGACGTCGAGGGGGCGGGGGGTTCAATTCTAGCGTGCGCAGAGACAAAGCTTTCAGTGGCGTCATCAGCTGTGGATGCTCATTGGGCGGATACGCTGATACTCAACCTCCTCATCGTCCAGGAACGTACTTAACACTACGATTCATCTTTAGCCTTTTATTACGTGAAACTAAAAAGCGATAACCAATGACGGAATCTGCGCCAGAAGGTTTGCAAAAGGAGCGAATGAAAATTGTGAAGATTGGGGAGGGGGGCGGCGATATACCTGTATAGTGCCGGATCTTCCAGCGGGGCTTAGTGACGGGAGGGCACGCAAACCTACAGATGTCAGCTGTAGCACGGTTACCTATGCGACACCGGACCCTCCCTTGCGAGGGTCATGTTTAGCAAAGGTCGGACATCTTCCAAAGGTTAAAAAACCAAATGGTGGAAAAGGAGAAAAAAAGGAAAGAAAAGAGCGAAAAATAAGAAAGAAAAGAGCGAAGAAAAGAAGGAAAGAAAAGAGCGAAGAATAAATACCCAGAAGAGCTGCGTCTCGGAGCCTCTGAGGATATGAAAGAAAAAAGAAATCCTTAAAAAAGTGAAAAAAAAACCCGAAAGATGCGAGGAAATAAACCTTAAAAATGACCCAAAACAAAACCTGAGAAATGGTGTACATATACTTTTTTTTTTACACACGGGAGGGTCAAATACTTTTTTTTTACACACGGGAGTGTCAAGTACTTTTTTTACACAGGGGAGGGCAAATACTTTTTTTTACACACGGGAGTGTCAAGTACTTTTTTTTACACAGGGGCGGGTCAAATACTTTTTTTTACACACGGGAGGGTCAAATACTTTTTTTTTACACACGGAGGGTCAAGTACTTTTTTACACAGGGGAGGGTCAAATACTTTTTTTTTACACAGGGGAGTGTCAAATACTTTTTTTTTACACACGGGAGGGGCAAATATTTTTTTTTACACACGGGAGGGTCAAATACTTTTTTTTTACACACGGGAGGGTCAAATACTTTTTTTTTACACACGGGAGGGTCAAATACTTTTTTTTTACACACGGGAGGGTCAAATACTTTTTTTTTACACAGGGGAGGGCAAATACTTTTTTTTTTACACACGGGAGTGTCAAGTACTTTTTTTTACACAGGGGCGGGTCAAATACTTTTTTTTACACACGGGAGGGTCAAATACTTTTTTTTTACACACAGAGGGTCAAGTACTTTTTTACACAGGGGAGGGTCAAATACTTTTTTTTACACAGGGGAGTGTCAAATACTTTTTTTTACACACGGGAGGGGCAAATATTTTTTTTTACACACGGGAGGGTCAAATACTTTTTTTTTACACACGGGAGGGTCAAATACTTTTTTTTTTACACACGGGAGGGTCAAATACTTTTTTTACACACGGGAGGGTCAAATACTTTTTTTTACACACGGGAGGGTCAAATACTTTTTTTTTACACACAGAGGGTCAAGTACTTTTTTACACAGGGGAGGGTCAAATACTTTTTTTTACACAGGGGAGTGTCAAATACTTTTTTTTTACACACGGGAGGGGCAAATATTTTTTTTTACACACGGGAGGGTCAAATACTTTTTTTTTACACACGGGAGGGTCAAATACTTTTTTTTTACACACGGGAGGGTCAAATACTTTTTTTACACACGGGAGGGTCAAATACATTTTTTTACACACGGGAGGGTGAAATAAATAATATGTAAACCGGGAAATCGCTCAAGAACCTCTACGTAAAGCACAGGTTGAAGATTAGTTTAGATAACCTTCTAATTCGTTCGTACGACCAAGCCCGATTTACTCAGGATGAACGATGGAACGTTCACTACGCTACGAACAGGCAAAGGCGGAAAGGATTTCGGAAGACGCGAAAAAATCTCCCAATTTCTCGGCAAAACTTCGAAGAAGAAATATATGCGCCCTTGGGGCTGATTGAAGATTTCTCTGTTTCTTATGAGCTAGGTAGCCCCCCCCCCCCCCAAGCCGAAGGGGCTGCTTTTTTCGTATTCAAATCTTGGCTATATTTTCACAACTTTTCACCTCTAACTTATTTCTCAGTAGCACTATATAACTTGGTCACCGGTAAGGTCTGAGTTGCAGTTGGTAGTAAGGTATAGTGAACCCATGTAGGAGACCCCGATAGCGGGCCAAAGGGGGTGGGGGCGATTCTCGGTCACGTTCCAGAACCCAACTGCCGACCGCTGTTAGAGCTAGGCCCAGATAGGTAGGGTGAAAAGTAGAGTACGACAAAATTCGGAAGGTAAGCGAGATTGAATTAGGACGGATACAATGGCTCCTCCCACTAGTGGAGACTGGAAAATTTCTCCACAGTTGAAGATCTTCAGAAGAACCCCTCTCTTGGTAGAGGGGGAACGCCGTCCAGGAAACATGCAGCCTCCGGACTTTAAAAGGCTGTACCTTAAACTCACACCGAACGGAAGGAAGAAATCTCCGCAAGAAGTGATGCAAATGATATTTTCGGACATATAAATTTCATTCATCAAATGTATAAGACTCCATCAGGTTTCACAGTCATTTGACCCGAAAACGAGGACTTAGAGCAATTGCTTTCATCAGCTGGAAACTACACACTTAAGAAATTGGATTTAAAATCCAGAATACCCCCACAAATCACAGCTAAGAGATGCCGAAAGATAGAGTCCTGTGTAGGACAACATTCATCTCAGGAACTAAAAAAAGAACTGCAGAAGAGGAAGCAATGGCTCAAAATATCTGAGGTGGTCAAATTTAAAGATCAAACTCACGTAATCAAAGATCTTGTAAAAAACACCTTCGCATTCAGCATGAGAATCCCACCCGCCCACATACACAGAGACACCTTCACAAGCATACAAATATGCTTCAGATGTTATGCCATGGAGGATCACACAACACAAAATTGCCCTAAAAAGACCCGATAATCTGTCCATAATGCGGAACAGGAGGAAATTGGTGACGCAATTGCAACGATTCAGTAAAAAGATACAATAGCTGCCATGTGGACACTGAACCATGGCTATGATATGCCCCAAACGAAGAGAGGTCATCAAAAGAAACGGCAACACACAGGAATTAACGTTAACGTGAATGGAAACTCATAAGCATCACTGAACAAGAGCAACCATCAAAGACCGGCAACGCAGATTAATTTAAATGAAACAGGATACCAGACGCCCAAAATTACCGGTGCCAAACTTTACTTTCAGAACGAAAGACAGACAGAGAGTAAGGTGAGAAAACGGGGTTGGAAAGGAAAGCGGGCAGCTGATCCGTGGAGATATGGCAACAGTGGGGGGAGACACTTGTGACGGTGCTTGCCGCACCCTCATAGTCCATTTCTCGATGCGGCGAGTATAACATATTTAACAATAGGAGGCGGGTCATCTCGATGGGCGATTTAAACCCATATTGCGAGGCATCCGGGTACAGATCTACAAAGAGTCGGAAGACAACTTAATACCCTCATCAACAAATGAATACTGCAAAGACTGGGACCCAGCTTCCCTACATACCTACGATGAGAATCTGCTACAAAACTGGACATCTGCCTGGCTAACTCCAATCTGCCCTTTAATTATTTTATGGAACCAGTTGGGGTCCCTTGCAGTGACCATACTGCAACTCTAATGCATATAAACAAACAACCTATACAAATCCCTTCGAAGAAATGGAAGGCATTCCATAGAACGGATTGTGATAAATACAAAGAATTACTTCAAACATACCTACCCGACCCGCTCGGCGAAGCCACTCTAGAGGAAATCTACGAGGAGCTGCATAGGTTTAGAGAAGAAACTAAAAGAGCAGAGGAGACAGAAAAGAGAATTAATAGTACTAAGATAAATGGGATTAATACATCGAGAAAATAGATGTAGAAGCACCCTGAAAGGAATTCTCTAAACACATTTACAGATTAAAGCCATGGACAACAAGTGAAATAATGAGACTTAAGAAAGGATGGAAAAAAATTTAGAAGATGAGGCGGAAATAGAGACATTGTTCAGAGAGGAGTGGAAAAAAACGTGTTTATAATCAGCGAAGAAGAAAACGAGAACATTGAATACGGAAATCAAATCGTGTACGAATTAAAGGCACAAATCGAGAGAACATACCCCTTCCACTTTGTCGAGGAAAGAAGAAACAACAGCGATGGAGCAGGTGCAGTCATTACGTCAGAGGAAATAAAAGATAGAATAAAGAACTTGCGACAAAGAGCCCCAAGCAGATCGGGGACTCACCAGGTCCAATTACCTCGAAGCTCCCCAGAACATATTAGAGGGAGTAAGAAACATCTTCAATGCGTGCTTGAGCGCGGGGTACTTTCACGATGAACTGAAAGTAGAAGGATGATATTCATCTCCAAGGCATAAACCTCTAGATCAAGTGGGTAACTAGATTTTATTGGTAAAGTATTCGAAAAAATAATCAACAACAGACTGTCGAAATATCTCGATGATAACGGCCTAAGGAACAGCTGCCAATTTGGCTTCATGAAAAACAGAAGCACGAAAATGGCTCTAGGAGTCATCCTAGAGAAGATTGCCAAAGCAAAGGTCGAGAAAATGAGCCTGGACTTCGTCTGTCAGGACGTGTCCAAAGCCTTTGACAAAGTTAAGCAGAGGGGTATGCAATTCAAGATACTCAGACTGGGAATGAACAAGATTGAAATGGTTATTATGCAATTATGTAATAGGGAGACCTACTCAGGTAGAAATAGGACGCCATCAGGGAGATGAATTCGAGCTCGCTGTCGGTTCATCCCAGGGCGGATGTCTGAGCTCGTCTCTCTATTTAATCTATATCACTGATATACCGTCACACAGAAATGAGGGTTGCCTGAACATTCAATTCGCCAACATCAACCAGCTGATTTACCCTTACAGGAACGAATCCATGCAAGTAAGAGCGATAACAGAAGGGATAAGATGTATCGATAGATACGAAGAAAATGGAAAATTAAAACCAATAGGAAGAAATTTAAGATGGTAGCCGTGTACATGAAGAACATCTAAGATGCACATGTAAGAGAGCGCTACAGATATGACAAAAAGTATAAGGTGCTTGGGTTAACCATTACGAGATCAGGTTACATAAAGCATGTTGCTGAGAGGGTAAGTCGGGGGAAAAAGGACTAGTATTACTATACAAGTTAAGAAACTTCAGCTTAAAGAACAAGAGGAGGATTTACCAAGCCAGAATAGAGTCCGCGATTAATTATCCAACCATAGCGATGTACACGATCTCGAGGAGCAACCTACTAAGATTCCAAAGAACACAGAACAAAGCAATGTACATAATAACAACCACTAGAAGAGTGAAGATTTCAGCAACTATTCGTCTGTAACTTACTTATTCACCCATGGGACTCACGGTAAATACATGGGACAGGGGTCACGATAACCAACAACAATCTAGAGTAGATACTAGCTACAGATCGTGGTTCGGATTCCACTCGGTCCACTTCGTTTTCTTCTACTATACTTTCTTGCTGTTCTATGCTGAAACTTTCTTCTTCCACTGCCTCTCATGACAGAGCCTGAGAGACTCAAAATACGCGCTTAAAACACCGGGAAGCGCAAGAATTATTCAAGTGGCATCTTCATTGGGACGAAGGAGAGAGGAGCTACTTTATCAGTAGTTAACGAACCATTAGTACCAGGACTTTATGAGATCTAAACAGATAATCCGATAAGCTCGACGAAAGATCAAGGCCAGTGGGGTTGGTGGGAGGGAGACTTGGAAGGGATAAGGGGGAGCTTAGAGGGAGAGTGGGGTGTCAGCTGAACCCCAATTATTTGAGACGGGGGAGAGGCAAAGGCACACCAGAGCAAATGTGGAGGCAAGTACGAACTCTAGCCTCTCCACATGCCCGAAACGAAAAAAAAAAATCAAACTTACCGGATCTTCGTCCACTGGCGACTCAATGATAGGTCCTGGAAAGGAAAGAGAGAAAAAAAAACGGGTCATTAACTAAAGCGAATCGACGCCCTGCCAATTCTATTAACGCAAAGTTCAATAAAGCCAGGGGCAAACTTCAGTTAGATAATAATGGTGGCAAAAAATATATAAAAGATCCTATCCCATTCATTCTATGAGGACTCTTTTGCCCTCAAAAAATCATTATTCCGATTATTATTAACTGGTATAGTCTTATATTAATACTTTCGTATTATTACTAATATCTTCCTACCTCTCTTCAGTAAGGTAATGGCCACCTTTCACTTAGTAGACAAAGGGACGAGAAGATTTTTCCAGATTGAAAGCGGGGGGAAATATAGCAAATAAGATGCATAAACGAGGGCACAGAACAGGGGGAGAGGGGATCAGGGGAAAAAAAGGAGGGCGGGAATAAGAGTGTTTCAGCGGCAGAAATCAATAAACACCGAGAAGAAGCGAGCTTAGAAGACATTGGCGAGTGTCCTGACGAAAGAAATATGCTTAAAAGGGGGGAAACAAAAGATTAAAACAGAGTAAAGAAAAGGGGGTTAAAATGAAGATATAGTCCATTATTTGGTTGGATCAGTATTTACAGCTTTCAAAAGACGATATATAACAGTTTTCAAAAAGAATTTATTATATATATATATATATATATATATATATATAGTCTTCTCCCTCCGACAATTGCAGAGAGCAGAGACGGCCACTCTTTTCGTCGCCTTCATAGACCTGACGAAGGCCTTCGACCTAGTCCGCAGGAGCGGCTTCTTCAAGATCCTTCTTAAGATCGGCTCTCCACCCAGACTGCTCAGCATCGTTAGGTCCTTTCACGACAACATGAGGGGCACTGTCTTCGATGGCTCTACATCCGACTCCTTCAGCATCCAGAGCGGGGTAAAACAGGGCTGTGTACTCGCGCCGACATTGTTCGGGATATTTTTCGCAGTCATGCTGAAGCACAGTTTCGGACATAAAGTGGCAGGACAAAGTTCCCATCAGCATTGTCCTGGAGAGAGCTGAAACCCACAGCATGTACTGCCTGCTGAAACAGAGGCGCATTCGCCAGCTTGGGTACGTTGTGCGCATGGACGACGGCCGGATCCCCAAAGACCTTCTATACGGCGATCTGACACAAGGAAAACGGCCAACATGCAGACCACAACTGCGCTACAAAGACATTTGTAAAAGAGATATGGCGGCCCTGAACATCGACACAAACACCTGGGAAGGCTCAGCCTCAGAGCGAACGACCTGGAAGCAAATGGTATGCAAAGATATATCCAACTTTGAAAAGACACTGGTCCAACAGTTTGAAGAGACAGAGAAGAAAGGCTTCAAATCAGACAGATAGTCCTCCATTATCATTCATCTGTTTGCGATGCCAGAGGAAATGCATGCCGGCATCGGTCTGGCCAGCCACACTCAACGCTGTTCCGAACCTGGAGTGGCATCCCAGAATGCGGTTCCATAGTCTTCCTAGACTGAGGAATGCCTACTATATATATATA
Source organism: Ceratothoa steindachneri (assembly GCA_963969495.1). Classification (NCBI taxonomy): domain Eukaryota; kingdom Metazoa; phylum Arthropoda; class Malacostraca; order Isopoda; family Cymothoidae; genus Ceratothoa; species Ceratothoa steindachneri. The sequence goes on along the minus strand of OZ018329.1, from coordinate 76,558,960 downwards.
CGAGGAGCGATCAATAAGTTTTGCAATTGGGATATAAGGAAACGAGATATGAGGAAAAGTGCTTATTATTTTACAATATGACTACTCTTGACTTCAATGCACTTGCGCTACTTGTCCCTGAGGCTTCGAATTCCTGACAATCAGAAATCTCCCGACTGCTGTTCACTCTACTCCTGGACGGCCATCTGAACATCTTCATCGTCCCCAAACCGGCGTCCACGCAGTGCAGTCTTGAGCTGGCGGAATAAAAAGTAGTCGCTAGGGGCCAGATCTGGACTATAGGGGGGATGGTTGAACTCCTCGAATCCGCACTCGCGCAGGGCAGCTTGTGCAACTCTGGCCTTGTGGACAGGGTCATTGTCGGGGAGGAGCAGGACACCGCGTGTCAACTTGCTGCGCCGCTTCTGACGGATGCACTTCTTCAACCCAGCCAGCTCCTCGGCGTAATATTGGCCTGTGATGGTCCTTACACGAGGCGCATAGTCCACCATCAACACTCCCTCAGAATCAAAGAAAATGGTGGCCATGATCTTCCCGGCTGAGGGTTGGGTCCGGAACTTGATGGGGGTCGGAGAGCCCCTGTGCTTCCAGGCCATGCTTTCGAGCTTGGTCTCGGGATCCCAGTGGTGGACCCACGTTTCATCACCTGTCACTATACGTGACTCGAATCCCGCCGGGTCTTGGTTGTACAGGAGCAGCAGCTCCTCCGAACTTTGACGACCTTGGTCATGGCCAAATTATCGTGGATGATGTTGATAACACTTCCATGTGATATTCCAAGTTGTCGCTTGATTTCTACGACCTTCACCCGTCGATTTTCGAATATCATCCTCCACACGGGGCACATTGTCCTCGTTGGTCACGTCTAACGGGCGTCCTGGACGGGGGTCATCTTCAAGGGACTCACGAACATGGCGGAACTCCCTATTCCAGCAATCAATGGTTGCATAGGAAGGGGCGGTGTCGGTGTACACTGTGCAACCATGCGTTCATGGATCCCTTTTGCATTCTTGCCTTCCTTGGTCAAATATTTTATCACTGCGCGATGTTCAACCTTCTCCATTGTTGAAAAATTTGTGACTGACGATCTGCGATCAGCTACTGCTTCTTAAATAGACGAGGCAGGAGCGTGCGGCTGCAGGTCCTGACTTGTCATAACTTGTCCTAACACCCCCACAAACAGCCATCCCCCTTTCTATGTTTTGCCCTACCGATTCGCAAAACTTATTGACCGCCCCTCGTATATATATATATATATATATATATATATATATATATATATATATATATATATATATATATATATATATATATATATATATATAGTATATATATTACAAGATAAGTGGAGGGTTCGTTATAAAATATGGAAAGTATAATATTTATGGAAGTTATTTTCCCGCCTAAACTGTTTCTGAAAGAATAATTTAGCTCTAAATTAGCTTTAAATTTGCTCATGAGTGAGAGATTGGATTCAGTTTTAAGTGAAGACGATGGTTTCAGACTTTTTTTCTTATTTAGTATTTCTTCTTCTCGGCTCATCGTCTTCTGGCTTTAATCTCCTATTAACCTTCTATGCTGGTCTCATTCTCTTGTTGATCACAATCCGGTCTTCGAATTGGGCACGATACGTTCGCTCCCACCCCGAACCTGGCATAATGCGTTTTCTCCGACACCGAGCTATGTATTATAACTAATTAGGCGGTAAATACAGAGGCAGCATCTGGCTGAGCCCTACTGACTTAAAACGGGCGATACGGCGTGGGAATTGGAGCCATCCGAGTAACTGGCACGGTTTCAGCGTGACACGAAGTGTGCTCTAAAAAAGTCGAACACGGTACTCCCGGTGACGTGGAAAGCTTTGGGAGCAAAGGATTAGCGACAAATAGTTAAAGGTGGTAGGTACCCTTCAGGGTGACGTACTGGGCAGAACCAGAGGCGCCACTAGCCCGAGAGCTCCACCGAGCTCTGAAAGGAGTTTCCAGGCTCTAAGCCATAGGGCTTATTAAGGTATGACTGGCGTCTCTCGGTAGCATGGGCACCTCGAGATCGGTTGCGGATGTATTGAGACTGAGGGAAGTTCATTACTCGCACGTACATGCGTAAAATGCACAGTAGAGGGCGCAGAGAGAGTGGCATCTCCCCACCATCGACGAGTAGGGTAAATGGGGGATGTGCGGAAGTCACTGGTCGCCAGGCGCAGACCAGTGTGGTGGATTGAGTCCATCTTCCGCAATACACGTTAGGGTACGGATCCATTAAACTCACATCCGTAGTCAAACTTAGAATGAATAAAGGACCGGGAGAAAAGTAAGGCAGTAGCCCTATCAGCACCCTAAGTGTTGAACGTCATGGAACGAAGAATATCCATGGCGTGGGAACAAGATACCATAAGGCTATGAGCCTTCCAGGTGAGGCGTCGGTCGAAAAAAAGACCAATGAAACAATGAAACGGCGTGAATCTACCACTTCCAAGCGAACCCCGTTTACGATCAAATTCGCCTTGGGGTGGAGCCGTGGATGGAGGCAGAAGTGCATCACCTTAGTCTTAGCAAAGGAAAACCAAAACCTTTCTGTTCGGCAGAGCGATTTATGTGGTTCAATGCCTGTTGGAGTCGACGCTTCGAGGTTGGCATCTGGGTCGCACCAAAAGAGATGGAAAGGTGGTCACCTCGGCAGCACCGAGGTGATACTGTTGATGCTCAGAGCAATGAGTGTGACACTGAGGACAATTCCTTGTGGGATACCCTCTTAATACTCCATTAGGCCGGAGAGGGCTCCCCCAACTCCGGACGCGGAATCGACAACCTCGCAGTAACTCAGAATAAAGATTAGGATGCGTCCCCTCACTCTCGTCCTGTGGACTCTCCATGATACCGTATGCGGCATCATAGGCCTTCTCAAGATGGAAAAAACAGAGTGGCGTAGTGCCGTCTATGGAAGAAGGCCTCGCAGACAACATTTTCCAGTCGGAGCAGAACATCCGACGTAGAGTGGAACTTGCGGAAGCCGCACTGTGCGGAAGACAGGTAGACTCCGCTGTTGAGGAAAAAGGCTAGTCTAACATTTGCCAATTTCCCCATCAACTTGCTCAAGCAGGAGGTTAGGGAGAATGAGTGGAAACCGGATGCGATTGATTTCTCTCTCTCTCTGGTTTGTCAAAAACGATCGCAGTAGTCATTTGCCAGGATTCTTCGAGGAATACTTCTGTCCGGATTTAGTTGAATAAATCTAGCAGAAAGGCAATGCCTTGTTTACTAAGCTGTCGAAGCATGGCATAAGGAACATCACCCAGACTAGGGGCGGTGTCCTCGCACGAACCTAGAGCGGAACGCAACGTACTCAATATAAACCTGTTGTTGAAGTGTTCTCCACCTCTAGGGGTAAAGCCCAGTCGGCGGCCTTCAGCGACATCACGACGTGCATTGAATGCTGGTGGAGCAGCATACCGGCTAGAGAATGCGGTCACGGACTCGGCCACGGAGCGCATGTAAGCATAACACTTCTGTTTGAGAGCCGTCTTACAATCGGATGAAAACAAAGAAAGGCGTCGGCGTGCAAAACACCCAGACGTTCTAGGAATAGTAGTCAGGCCCATGGTGGCGAGGTTGCGAGAGAAGAACTCAACGGTTTCATCCACCGACCTAAACTCCCCGAGTGGAACAGAAAAATCAGGCATTTGATCAAGACAGTAAAATGAAACTGCTCTGCTTCCCCCCCTCCGTCAATTTTGTAAAAGATTTTAGCGTCCATCGGGTGACTCCTACCATTATAACCTAATGTTAGGATACATTAATATACCCCAAATATTTCAACTCTCATCAAATAATAATATATTAAATTCACACTCTCTGAACGAAATTCAGCCTAAAATGTGTCATAACTAATTGTGGTGACTTATTGATAACCTTTTGAAAACGAAATATCATCATCAGGATGAGTTATAAAATATAAGGGAATTTACAACTGAAATTCGGCTTATTTGGAAATTAAATGACTGGTTATTTTGTTTATTAAATCAATATAACCATTAATTTCAATTCCAAGGGACTCACAATTTTAATCCCTTACAGGAAGGATTATAACGAGATTTAATTTTTCCAATAAGGATTTATAACTTCACGAGATATCTCGGGTATATATTTATCTGGTGAATGTCATTCTGAGTCAAACCTGAGATATCCCGGGATTTTCTTATGAGAAGCGATAAACGACTCGCTTTTATTTTGATGATCACACAGCTGTAAAGTAAAATAAAGCAGATTTATAATGGCTCATTTATCGGGTTAGAGTGTTTCCGGAATGGGAAAATTACAAAATACATTATTCTCCCAGATATGACGCATTCTAAATGATGTAAATGGGCAATGCAAAAAGGCAAACTCTCCTCTCATTCCGCCATGATGATTCAAATCTTATTCTCTTTTCTAAAATCTGTTCGGTGGTTTTGTTGGTTATTTTTCAGTTTATGCCCGCCCTCGAATTTTTTAATAATTTATATATATTTTTAAAAACAATTTTATTTTAATGTAAACGTTTTTTTCTTGGGCAAATTAAAAAAAAGTTGTTTTGGGGGGGAGGGAGGGGCGTTGTTAGGCTATTGCAATCGCATCATATAGTGTTATATATAATTTTTAACTTAATTTAGAAATGGGGGCTTCGCGCCCCATACCCCCACTTAATTGTGAGGGGTTGCACCCCTCCCTGCAAATTAAAAAAACAACAACTCCTAAATATTCCTAATTCGAAAAAGCCTATCATTGGTTCGAATTCAAAGGCGCGCTTGCCAAATCTCGTTAGGCCTCTCCTCTATTTGTTTATAGCGTGTTACATAACTCGTTCGCACCCATATGTACACAATTATAGTATCTTAATTAAAAAATAAATATTGAAAGTTTTTACAAAAAAATAGCCTATTCTTTTGAGGCGAAGACTTTACAAAAATAAAAAAATTAAACTAACTAGATTCTTTCAATTCGAAGATGGCGGCCCATCTATTTTCGTCATAACATGATAATTAGAGATTTGCCCACATTAAGTACTGAAACTGCTATATAGCATTTGCGGTTTTTTTTTTTAAATAGAGATATTTATAACAAAGCGCCCACGAAATTCGAGGGCGGATATAAACCGAAAAATAACCGGGTTTTTTTTTATAACAGTAACTCAGTGTATATAGGAATAAAATAGTGAGGGCCTTTTTATAAGAGCTGAAAATAGTACATTAAAAGCAAATCCAGCTGCTAAAACTTTGAAAGAATTTTGTGAGGGCATGCAGCTGCAGAATTCAATAGGCCCATAAACACCAGCGAGTTCGTCTCTACCTTCAGCATTAAAGTTTCTTATTTTTGCTTTGTTTTTTTCTAAGAATTTGCATATTCAGGGAGGAAAGATCAATAACCACAGTGGTTTTCACCCTATTTTCTGCGGTGCAAATCCTCTGGGATCAACAGTAAAAGTTAAAAGTGACTGCGCGAGATTTTGAATCAAACGGTTCTGTGTCGGGCGGAGGAATATGAGAATGGAATATCATAGAGAGTTCGGTGAAGGTAATCGAAAACTTGGGGAGGGGGAATGATAAAACAGCAAATAAGGCACATTGAAAAGTATTCTTGCCTCATTGCGCGAAATTTGGTATATCTTTGAATTGCATCCTGGCTCTCAAAAGATATACAGAAAAACTATGAATTTGAATGGATTTCAAAAAACGAAATATAACTCATTTAAAATTGGATGAATTTGAATTTTTACATTTGAGTTTTAAGATTCTCTCCACTGCAGTTGGAGAAACCAACCCATCAATCAATGCTATTAAAAAAAAAAGTAATTCAAAATCTTTTCGTATATAAAGAGCAGGCAATAACTTCGCCACTAACCCCTATGGGGGAGCTTGCGCTTCGTTACCAAGATTAAAACTTAAAATCTAAAAAAAAGCTGCAATCGTTAAATTTTTATAAATTTTCTGAACTTCGCCAATTATAATAATTTTAAAAAGGAACTCTAAACTAAATTTCCACCCTTTCAAAATATCACGTTGCTAAAATATAGTAATTCTTTGGGTTTAAAAAAAATCACAAAATTTTGATACTTATATTTATTTCTGAACTTCACCATTTTGTTTTTTGATATTATAAAAGAATTTTAGAAATAACTTTGATAAAAAAACATAAGTCATAACCAAACTAAGATGAAATTTTTATTCAAATACTAAAAAAAAATCCACTTCTTAAACTATAGAGTTAGTGAAATGATGAAGATGATTATTTATAAAATAAAAATACAAAAACTTTGTTTTTTATTTCATGCGTCTAAGTCTTTACAATTAGATTTTATTTAGGTCTCCTTGTAGATAAATGGTTAAAAATACGTGATACTACAATTTCAAAGATTGGGTGGTACGAATTAAATTGGGGACAAACGTTTAAAGTAAAAAACCGCACCCAAAACCAAATATTTAATTTTGTATTACTTGTCTCTTGCTCTCCCATCTAAAAGGATAACTTTTCCCTGCCTTTATTTTATAGAAAGGCAACTAGTTAAAGTCCTTTTACCTTTTTCATTTCCACTCGTGATGTATAAAGTTCTAGAAACTTCGTTAATTACTTCCATTGAGTTTGCTTCATTAACAAACCTATCACTGAACCCAAAAATCTAAACTTAAGTTCCTTTTGGGTAAAAATTGTTGGAAATAAAGCCAAAGACATTAATTTCTTGGTGACAAAAAGAATTCCCATTTTGGGTCATTTGTGTTGATAAATCACAAACTTGGGGGAGAAAAGGGCAAAAAGACGAGTTAACCAATTACAGTTTATGGTTTTGTGGAAGATAAAACATAAAATCATTTTTAGCTTTAAAATTCGTTGGAAAATGGAGAGAAAACAATAGAAAAAATGAAAAGCAAAAATTATGTATTACTGTTATGCCATGATTTGGGAAAAGGACTGAGTTACACAGATAAAGCTGTCTTTTGCAAGACTACCTTAAAGTCTCGCGGCTGTTTTGAGGAAATCAATACACCCCCTTCTTGTTGTACAACGAGCTACATGCAGAATATCTCTTGAGCAGCGCAGGTTTGTCGCGTTAATTCCACGACAAACCTACTCTGCTCGAGAGTTAATTGCGCCATTTTTGTGAGCCTAAAACATAATTTTTAATAGCTGCATAGATAGGCTATACTAGGTTTGGATAGACTATCCACCGCAAGCCTAGGCTACCTAAGCTAGCCAATAAAATTTCAAATATTGTTTTTTGTAAATGATACTTGGCTGTCACCCGGTACAAAGAATCATTGGTTTACCAGTCATGTAAACACCTAGGGAGGAGAATGCCGTGCGAAAGAGACCGCTACAATCCCTCGCTAAATGAAAAGAGCAACATAGTAAACCAACAAAACTAGTTTATTATCGTCGTCGAGGAAAAGGCTAAGTTAAAAAAAAGTACGAAAATGTGTAAAGAAAACTCCAAACAGTTTTACGCGTATGTAAATAAGAGGGAATCGATTCGAGATTCGATACGACCAATTCAAAATGACGAACGAACGCTAGTTAGCGACCCAAGAGGTTATTGCTTAAATCATAAATCGGAAATTTTCTGAGGCGTTTAAACTGGAAGACCTGAGTCACATTCCTATTTCTTCCGATTTAATTGATATTAAGATAGAATTTTAAATTATATAGACAAAATGAAAAATGCCCAAATCCCCGGGTCCAGATAAATTCATCCAAGGAATATTACGGAGTTAAACAAGGTCTGCTGACCAAAAGTCTCAGAGGACCTTTGATTTATAGAATTCGAAAGAGAATGTAAAACAACATAAGGATTTCAAATTTCGCTAGAATCGGCTGAATAGTTACAATGTTATTACCCCCCCCCCCAAAAAAAAAGCAAAACGGGGACCGACCGACCGAGTGAGATGGCCCGCGATTAAAAACGAAAATATAGCGCCATCAACCAACATTTTTAACAAATCACGAAAAGACGTTATTGTTCCTCCAGACAAAAGTAACCCCACAAATTATAGACCTATTAGCTTAACGTCAGTTGTGGGTAAACTTTTCGAGGGAATTATTAGATTAGAGACTTTTGGTAAAGCTTAGAGCACACGAATTAAGAGGTAGTCTATGGCGTTGAATCGGAAACTGGGTAAATACCACTCGTGGCGTGCCTCAAGGGTAAGTCTTGGGTGCTGTATAATTTGTATCTTCCTAAACGACTTAGATTCAAGACTACTAAGCAAGATTGTTAAGTTCGCGGATAATACTAAAATAGATCATATAGCGAAACACGACTCAAATTATGAGGAAATACAGCACGACCTAAATGAGATATTTGATTGGTCGGTTACATGGCAGGTGAACTTTAATCTCAATAAGTGCAAAATTATGCAAATCGGTCCTCGAAATGGAGTATATTTTAGGTCGGTCTTCGATTAGAATATGCGTCAGAAGGACGTGAATTCTGTGTATTAGTTTTGAACGACGTTTCGAAACAGCGTCCATAAAGGAAATAGAACACTTAGGTTTATTGCGAGGAATTTATTTGTTATCGATGTTGTTAGCGCACCATTAACTATCTACCTTCTAAAATGATGAGTACTATCTTTGTAATACCTATGAACTCTCAAATAAGTCAATGCAAATGTTATGTAGTAAAGGCAAAATAGTGAAAACTAACTGAAACTAACATTTCCAATAGTTTTAAATTCATTTATAATCTGAATGGTGCAAAAGAATAACGACGGCTCTCATTTTTGTTTTCATTCATTCAGACAAACTCTTCTCGTCAAGCAAATTGGCTTTGGGAAGTCCATCGAGATCGATGATGACGGATGCCCTCTTGAGGGCATCAAACCTGCACTAGGTTGAACGGGTAGGAAAGCGTGCTGTCTTCGGACCCGTATCTTGACCGAAGGGAGAAGGACCCTGGTGGCAGGAGAGGCTCGAGACGACCAGGCTGCATCCCCACAATACTCATTCACAAATTCCATTCCTTTCTTTTTCTTCAACTTTTAGGAAATTATTCTCCCGTAGTTTTTTTTTTTTTGGTAAACACAAATCTTCATCAGAGTGGACACTGAAATGGCATACGCCAATGCCATAGGTGGGTGGGGGTGGGGGGGAATGGAATATGTTTAGAATATGGAAAAAATAAGGAGGATTTAAGACATGTGGAGGATGGCGAGGCCTTCAACCCATTCCAAGACCATGGGATCTAATATTTAAGTGAGGGAGGTTCTCAACTCGTGGTTCCCACCCGATTTCACGAATGGGGTGCGGGTTCATTGAGTCCTCTACGACTGTCAACTCACAGCAGAGTCGTGGCATTCTTCTGGGGATTGACTATCAAGATTTTCTAAGTCCATCATAGACCGCCCTCAAATTAACCTCTTTTTTTAAGAAAGCGGTGAGATTAGGGGAAGTGAAAAGGCGCTTCCACAATGAGGGCAAATTCGTATGCGAGGGCCAGTCTTCCTCTAGCCCATTCCATTCTCAAATAGAGCCACAATCTGCTATTGAACTTGGCCTATTTATCTAAGCTGGAGCTCTTTGCCGAGACCTCTGCATTGAAAGTGGGCTTAGAAAGCATCAGTCCCACGTAACCCCTAAAGAGCTTTCTAAACACGTACTAGAGACATTTGTGCGTGGAAAAGACCTCAGAAACCTTTAAATTGAGTCTCTTCAGTAGGTATTTGTTTTCTTTTTTAATAAATCGACAAAGGAAACTCCCAAATTTCATTTTATGTCGAGTGTACTATTAGAGGTCATCCTTTGAACCCATGTCCCACCAGTTCGACCACACCCAGTCATAAAGATAGGATCCCCAACTAGCAACTCAGTTCAAAGAACGCCGAAAACATGAAAAGTACAACATAGCTCTTTCATTCTCAGGGAAAGGCAGGGCAGGTCCAAATACTATCAAACAGCATACTATAATAGCGTACTACACAAGCCCTGATGTGAATCTCATCTAAATACTTTTCAATGGACAGAATGGAACAATTGAGCCATGTACAATGGATATCAACATGAACAACATGCATTCTAGAAATTAGGATATTTTTAAGAATTAAATAACGACCACAACCAATGAACAGAGAGATTTACAGGCCAATCATACAATACAAAGAAAGAGGTAGAAAGCCTCCCCCCCCCCGAAAACCAGAGTACGAGCTACGTATGTACAGGGTGGTCCGAAAGTCTTGCCACCCCTTACCGAAAAGTAATAAGAACAACAGAGGAACAATATAATAATATCAAACACATGTACTGGTGTCGCAGAATGCCCTTTTGATCACCCCACACCTGACACCACTTTTGTCGTGGAATACCTTGTTTTCATCGGTCGTAGAATAATACTTTTGTCGAAGTATACCTTTTTGTCGTGATATACTTCTTTTTTTGAAGTATGCTTTTGTCTAAGAGTGCTAATTTTTTTGTGGTGTTTAGGAAGAGCCGCTTCAAACGTAAGGATATAGAGAAACGCAGAGGAATTCCCAAAATAAACTTATATTTTAAATTTAACAATTTACTACACAAAAACAAAACATGAACCACAGAAATACTAGGAATTTTAAAATACACAAAAATACTTCAATTAACTTGACCCTCTAATATTGGCTAATTCGATGCTCACTTCAATATACAAGAAATAGGCTAATTGTCTCTACTAGAGTTTAAATACTTTGGTTGCTCTGGTGGCGGGTTTGAGTTTAACCTTGAACTAAATGAGCCCAGACACCACAGGAATCTGGTGGGTCCTTTGACGCGTGCTTCGACCAGATTGTTGGAGGTGGTCGAGATCACAAGCTACTTTGGTGAGTGTAGCAGATTGGGGTCCACACTGTATTCAAGGGGAAGGATCTTCTAGGGCGAGAACAATCACGGTGCTTTAGGAGGCACCAGGGTAGGCGGGGCCTCTCTGGCGAGAGTAAGTCGAACTTGGTTCTTAAACCAAGTTAACTTAGAGTTCGGTGTGACCACCGGGTAACGGGCTCGAGGGGGAGCTTTTCTCCTTCGTTACGTAATTCCTCATGGGCGAGGACTGTACTCGAGGGGGTTTTCTTCAAGGGCGAAGATCGAGAAGGGGGGGTTCTCTGGCGAGAATAAGTTGAACTTGAATAAGTTAACTTAAAGGGTCGGTTTGGTATCCAGGAACTTGCTCGAGGATGAGCTTCTTCTTAGTTCCAGTCTTCCTCAAGGGCGAGGATAGAGGAGGGGGGTTTCTCAGACGAGAATAAGTTAAACTTGGTTCCTCAACCAAGTTAACTTATGAGTTTGGTATGAACACCGGGTAACAGACTCGAGGTAGAGCCTTTTTCCTCTTCTTTTCGTAATTCCTCAAGGGCGAGGAATTTCCCTGGCTTTTACGATGCACCAGGATAGGAGGAGTCTCTCTGAAGAGAGTAAGTTGAACTTGAACAAGTTAACTTAACGTTCGGTTTGATAACCAGGGACTAGCTCGAGGATGAGCTGCTTCTTAGCCCCCTAGGTAGCCCTGCCCCTCTTGCAGGGGACTTCGTAGTCTGGCGACTCAAGTATTCTACCTGTCCAGTCTCGGTAGCCCGGCTTCTATCCGGGGACTTCGTAGCCTGGAGACTGACGTATTCTACTGCGTTTTTCCCAAGTCTTTGTATTTATACCTCGTCACCCCACTGGGGTAAGGGTAGGAGGGCTTGTGGACGGGCCGCAGGAGGGTTCTTATTCCAACGGTTTTTCTCAGCAAGTCTTACCTCGGCTCCCGCTGGCCTTCGAGTTTGAAAGAAACGCGTCTCCAATTTCTTACTTGAGGTGAAATTGAATATACTCTCGTAGGGAAGATCTTGCAGTTTAAAACCGTTCGGCTTTTCATAGAGACGAGTGACAGTGGTTACGAGTTTGACCCACGGTGTCGGGCCCAGATGTTTTTGCGGTCACCGTCCCGTGTCTCAACTGGGCGAGAACGGGAGAGGGACGATTCCCCTACAACTGGTTTTAGTGTATTCACTTTCAATAGAGGAATAATAATAATAATGATAATAATACTATCAAACACATCTGGAATATAAAATTAAAACATTATTTACAGGGGATGACAAAACTTTCGGACCACCCTGTACACCAAACACCCAATTTTCAACTTGGGAGATAAGGATGGAGATAAACACATTTCACTTTTTATCTTGATGAAGTCGATGAATCGTGGCCCCCATCAGGAGCGTTAAGATTTCACTCGATGGCCACACCGGCGACATCTAAGATCATTTCTCCTACGTTTACGCTGGTGCCCTCGGGCTCACCAGCGATTGTCCTACTGACCACTGACCTTTATGTCTATTTCATAATCCGGTCGGGAAGCCTCTTGGATAAAGGCAGGTTGGCGGACCACTACTACTACTTAAATCTCTGGGTCCTACAAACACATCCTTTCTTACCCAATCTCATCACAGTATGGTATGGTTGACGTTCTCTCTCCCGGGCCACTTTGCACTGTAGTGCCAACTGGTCCCAACCATCAAGGCCCCTAAACGCCTTTTCCCAACCTAACAAGGACGAACAATCCGCTCCGCCTTGATTCCAATTACGTACAGAAACCAAAAAGAAGGAACAACTTAGCTCATATAATAATAATAATAGCTAGCTCCTGTAACAGAGGCATCGAAGGAGAGAACCGGGGGCGGCGAGCATAGTTTTGAACTAGTTGTAGGTGACGAAGAAGGGAGGTTCACTATAAGAGAATTGCAGTAGTCTAAGCGTGAGGTGACGAAGGCATCAAAATGGGATCGAACGCGTGAGAAGTTGCGGATGAAACCGAGGGAAGACTTAAAGATCGATGGATGTGCGGTTTAAACGAGAGTTGCTCGTCGAAATTGACACCAAAATTACTGACGGTATCAGAGAAGGCGACATTGGTATCCCCAAGGTTAAGGGAGGGGAAGAGAGCTTTAGATTTCTCTACCATCGAAGCGGTACCAACAAGGAGAACTTCAGTTTTATCGTGGTTAAGTTTGAGAAAGTTGGGAGACAGCCATTCGTTTATGGAGATGTAGGCTTAAAGGAGCTTAGTAATTGATTAAGAGAAGGACACATGAGATGAGGAAAGGTATATATGAGTGTCATCAGCATAGAGGTGGAAGGACAGGCCCAAATCGCGGAGAAGGGAGCCAAGAGAAAGTGCAATGCCCGAGAGACCAAGGAAATTGTGAAGACGATCACGAATGACAGTGTGGTCGATGGTGTCGAAAGCAGAGGAGAGGTCTGGGCGGACTGGAATGGACGTACAACCCCTATCGGCTGCTCTACGTAAACCGTGTGAAACATTAAGAGCGGTTTCAGCAGAGTGCTTCGCTTTGAACCCCGATTGGTACATTTCATCGATATTGCAGTTAGAAATATGTTCATTAAGGCGAGAGAAAACCACTCTCTCGAGGATCTTAGAGAGGAATGGAAGCTGTTAGATATTGCGATAGCTAGATGGTTCAGAGGGTTTAAGGTGTGTTTTTTTTTAAGGATAGGACGAATTGAGGCATGTTTGAAGGAAGAGGGAACCACCCCTGTGGCAAGTCAAGTGTTAAAGAGATGAAGAATCAGTGGGAGGACAGCAGGGAGAATTTGGTGCAGGAGTTTGGGTGGAAAGACATCCTTAGGGGATCCAGATTTGTTAGAGCGTGAGATCAGGGCAGATACTTCATCAGAGGACGTTAAGCGGCAATGGAGTATGGTCGGGGCGAATAGCATGGGCTTGTTCAGAGGACTGGGGTAGTATGGCGCGAAGGTTAATAGTTTTATCAGAGAAGAAATTAGAAAGAGTAGAGGGGTTGATGGGGGAGAGGTAGGGGAAATGGGGCTAGGCGAGGAAAGACGAGAGAGGAGACGAAAGATAGTCCGAGGGTCATTCTTGCTCTCAGACAAATGTTTGCGTGAATGAGCCTCGCGCGCTGATTTTAATTTATAATAAGTCGAAGTAGCAAGGCGATAGGCAAGTGAGAGGGAGGTCGTGTCCTACCCATGGGAGCGTGCTTTACGGAGGGCTCGTTCATGAGCACGTAAGGACCTCGTTGAACGAAGGAGTGATAAGGGGGGCATGCACGTCAAGGCAGGCGAGTAATGATTGGTGCATCTCGTTAAAGAGAAGTAGTATCAATTGACGATAGTCGCCGGAAAGAAGTAGGATCTCGGGACGAGCGAGGAGGTAGGTGGTAGGGAATATAGGATTTAAAATTGATCAAGAAGTGGTCGGAAATCGTATTAGAAAGGTCAGTTACTGTTAGATTAGAGATATGGAGGTTCGAGATGACTAAGTCCAGCGTATTACCATGTATATGTGTTGGGGATGACACATGTTGTGTAAGAGAGAAGAGGTCGATGATGTCAATGAATGCACGAAAAGTCTCATTGTGGTTAGGAGGATTGAAGTCACCGAGAATAAGGAGAGAACCAGTAGAGGATAGGCCAGAGAGTAGGTTACTGAACTCCTTGAGAAATAAGGCCGGATACGAGCTGGGAGGGCGGTAAAGGACCACAATAGTTAGAGCGAGCAGCACGTGAAACAGCAATGAGAGCCTCAAATGAGGCTATAGGGTGGGGGGGGGAGAAGATTCAGGAAGAAGGAAGAGTTGGAAATCAGTGCAACTCCTCCTCCACGGTGGTTCCGAGGAACATGCAGGGAAGAATGACCCAGACGAGTTGCAAGGGTAGTGCATGAACCAGAATCAGACTCGAGCCAGGTTTCTGTAAAGCCAAGAAAGGAAACCAGTGCTAACAACGAGGTCATGGACATACTCCGACTTATTGGTCAGGCTCCTAATGTTCAGAAGAGACGCCGACAGCGTCTGCTGATGAGCACAGGAGGAAGGGGAAGATTTGGAGGTGTTGAGTAAAAGAAGAATGGTAGGGCGAAAGTGGTTCCTAAGGGACGCCGAAAGTCTCGGCCCCCTGCTGGTCGGGCGAGTTCGGGGGATACCAGTCCCCTTTATCTTCGCGTATGCAGCTGGCGAAAGACGATAATTTAAAAAGTTGAGTGAGAGGATTGAGTCCTTACCCCCCCCCGTCCCGCCCCTGGTGCCTGGAATTTAATCATTAATTAAGAGTTCGGAAAGGAAAGTCCCGTCAGCTTTAATGTGACTCGGGGACAAGGGAGGGACGCCCCCTTCTTCAAATACGAAGCTGAAATACGAGACACTCCCAAGCTTTCTTGTTTTGCCATCTTTGCCAATTTCTCTACAAAGATGAAAGTAGAGAGGTGGACACGCCCCACAAACGCACACATATGTACATACATGAAGCGGAGACCCAAAATATGTATGTACAGAGGCTTTCTGACATCTTCGGGAAGGACTCCGAGAGGATCCGGTAGGGAGAGATGGGAACGAAGGAGCGAAGTGATAGAAGGGGCAATAAATAAACAAAAACGGCATCAATAAAAGCAAACAGAAACAAATGCATGAACAAACAAATGACTCGGAAGTCTTTCTGTAGATGTCAGCCTCCACCCCCTGTATTTTAAAGGGATGAGGTAAGGGGAATGGAAAATGTGCACCCGGTATTTAGCCAGAGTAAACAACTTATTTAGAGACCTAAATCAACCTCTCCCCCCAAACACTGTAACCAAGCAAAATCTAAAGGGTGGTGCGACCCCCCCGCCCCTCCCCTGGTATAAAAAAGAATCCCCGCATACTAACGAGGGAGTAAACAAAAGAAGGAAAAAGACCGGAGGAAAAAAAGGCTCACTTCAAAGACACGAACGCGCGAGGTCGCGTAGGAAAATAAAACAGCTTAAAGAAAATGGTAACATTAGGGCAAGTGAAAATGGGTCAGGGGCACGCAACTCTCTAGATACGACAAAGGCAGGTCCCGTTGCAGGTGAAAAGATAAGCCCCTTCAATGGGGCGTAGCCGCGAAGTCCCCCTTTAACTGGGACTAACTGAACTGGCCTCAGTTCCGGGCGTTCCTAATAAGGAAGCGCTAGGACTCTGTTCGAGGGCCACACCGACGCCATCTTGGATCCATCCCACGACGTTTACGCCCACAACATCTCTATAGTGAGTTATGCCATCGTGGATGATACCTCGGTCAGATAATGCAATACACACAAAGATCAAGATGACAATTACTGGTAGTGTGTTTTGACAACCATCGTGGCGGACAGCAGTAATCCAGGTAGGGGTATGTGGGTATGAGTGATCCCGGAGTGGACACTAGTACTCCATCAGCAGGGTTCCGGAAGAGAGAAAGTGGGTATGCCGTGCAGTAAAGGTGGATAGGGGAATGAGAGCGGTGCTATGATTGGCTATATGCATGATGAGGAGGGGGGAGCGACTTACCCCTGCGGGGGATAGGTATCAGCGTATTCACCCATGGGCGACCAACTCGTCACACCGTTCAAACTTTTGTGTCCGCGTTCGCTGGGAATGAACGCCGTATCCAGCTGACCAGAGAGAGCCCCCCCCCCCCCCCCGAACCTTCGCTCTCTTGGCTCGTGGGCAAACTTACAGAAAATCCCACCTCGCTGGAACAAAAAACACCTCTCACACCCGAGTGTATCCCCGGCCATCCAGGGGGCGGACAATAAAGGATGGTTAATTCGCTGGAGAATGTGGTAAGAGAGGAAGGGGGGGGGGGGCATAGGAATAGTGGCTGTAGGGGGAAGTTGGTCAACCATGAATTATATTGGGCATCGCATTTCAGAACTCGGCACCGGAATTCTATTGTATAGGAGGGCGATTCCCGAGCGAAGGGCTTTTTTGTTGCCTGGACACAGCCAGTGATGAAGACAGGTAAGGGGGGCGTTGCGGTGCTTAGGATTTTAAATGTGAGAACTAAGATTTTAGAAGTAATTCGAAATTTAATAGGCAGAAAGTGCAGTTCACGGAGGAGGGGTGTGGCACGAGGGAACCATCCTCGACAGAGAACTCGTGCCGCAAAGTTCTGGACAAGTTGAAGGGCACGAATTGTAGCGTTGGAGGTTCCAGTGAGAAGAGAGTTACAGTAATCAAGCCGAGATATAACAAAGGCCCGGATGCGACTGAGGTTCCGGAGAAAGCAGAGAGACGATTTGAAATCGAGTTGACCGTCAAAGGAAACCACCAGGTTTCTAACGTTGACAGAGAACGCGATCGGGAAGCCACCTAAATTGAGAGAGGGGGGCTCTATTTCTACAGAGAGCGACATCCGCTGAGGTGCCCATAAAAAGAACCCAGGTTCCATCATGGTTGAGTATGAGGAAGTTATCCGAAAGCCATCCGGTAATCGTGTTCTTAAAAGATTTATGACGGTCACCGCGAAGAGTTGGGAGGGAGGATAGAAATATTTCCGTGTCATCAACATAGAAATGGAAAAATAGACCTAGGTGACGCAGGAGGCGAAGCGGAAGGACATAGATACGAAATAAGAGGGGGCCCAAGGACAGAGCCCTGTGGAACAACGTAGGACACAGCATCTGGCCAAGAGACCTCAGTCTCAATGTGAACAGAATGACTACGAAATGACAAGAACGAAACCAGTTTAAAGCAGTTCCAGAGACACCCAGGAAGTCACGAAGGCATTGGAGAAGAACGGAGTGTGGTCAATAGTATGTTTAATGTCAGAAGGTATCTCACCTGCGCGACAGGATTGGTAGGCACTGAGCATAGAAACTGGATGGGGAAGTGTAAAGTGGAGAGCAAGGTATATCTTTCGATGAAAGGAGTATTGAGGCGAGCTTTTAAGGGGATACGGGTGAGGTAAGTGAGATTAGGAGGTGAGGTGAGGTGAGGTAAGGGGGGGCTATAGTTTGACAGGGGCGTGGGCAGACGAAGACGGGATCCCAGAGTGAATATTAATTACCTTTTCAGAGAAAAAAATTACAGAAGGCGGAAGGGTAACTGGGGGCAGGAATTTGGGGTAGCCTGGGAGACGAGAGAGGAGGTTCAAAAGTACTCTCGAGGATTTTGTTTGTTTGCGTCAATAATTTTACGGGTATTGAGGGAGTCTCGCTCCCTCAGGATGCCAGAGTGTGTATCCAGCATCCAAATAATAAATACTATCGAAGAGGCCAGCCTCCTCCAAAACATCTATGCAACAATTCAGTGTACGCGAATCTGTAATGAATATAAGCGATAACGACCCCACTCGTCCAGGTACCAAGACAGGTAACTTGTGCAAAGACCTCCCAGGACTCGGACCTGCGACAAGAATGTGCCGGGCAGTGTGGGTGGATCAATCAATCGTCGAGGTAAGGCGCAGGGCAACGTTTCATCAGATAACACTGCGTTCCGCGACTGTGCCCAATTCAGTGGCGACAAGAAACTACTCGAAACCATCGAGGCATTGGTGGATAGGTCACGAGAAAATTTGTGGCGCATGCCAAGCAGCCCGAAGGGCTGACCTGATTTCTGCTAGATAGAAACTAGAAATCACCCAAGCCTTGTAAACTGTTTGGCGCCCTCATTTTCTCGCAATCCTTTTATGTCCAGGAATCCAGCAGAAAACAAACACATCATTCCGGCTCATGGTAGCCGTAGCGTCACAGAAACAGCGAAACATAAATGCGGAGATTTCAATCTCTCGAGGTCACCCAGTACACTGTGAGTCGTTATGAATAACAATCCGGTCTCCGAACCCGACACAAAACGAAATATGCCGGACCGAACAGTGTATTGCAACCAGCTCGGCCGCGAGGACAGAGAGCAGGGTTAGGAAGAGCCCGCCGGCTTCAAACCAGGGAGGGAAGGCGTAAAAGCAAACACCCTCTTCGAATTCGTAGCCACCCAAGTACACAGGCACGGCTCCAACGTGACACGGGATGTTCTTCCAAAGGTTATGACGCAATACTCCCAGCGCTGCCAAAGCTTTGGGAGAAGAGGCTTGGCGACAAATTTTCAAAGGTGGTACCATTTGGGGTGCGTCCCTGGCATAACCAGAGAAAATCTTCCAGTATCAGCGAGGTAATACTGTTGATGCTCAGGCAAAGAGTGAAAATGAGAACCTAACCCTACGCGGAATCGACGATCTCGCAAGATCTCAGAAACGAAAATTGGGGGTTGTCCACTCGCCAACAGAGTGTGGAGAGTCTCCATGATACCGTATCGCTATTCGGTATCGTATGCCTTCTCCAGATTTAAAAACACCCTGTCCACGTAGGAAGGTCCCGTAGATAGCATTTTCCAGCTCGAACAGTTCATCTGAAGTGGAGAGGAACTTGTGAAAAACGCACTGGGCCCGAGGCAAGTAGCCCCCGCTGCTTAGTAAGTAAGCTAACCTAACATTAACTAGTTTCTCCATCAACCTGCAAACGTAGGAATTTAGAGAAATTGGGCGTAAACCAGCCGAGGTAGAGTGATCTCTCTCCGGCTTGCGAAAAGCAAGTACAGAAGCCATTAGCTGGGAATTTGGGAGGATAGACCCCGCCCGCTTCATGTTGAACAAAGTTAGTAGAACACGGACGAAGCGAGAGCTGAGCGTAACTCACAAAACGTACACGGGTTGAGAAGGCTTACCCGCTTCTGGAGGCAGAGTCCAGTGGGCGACATACATTCAGAGAACTACCGGTGCTTTAAATTTTGGCAGAGCAGCATCCAGGCTAGAGAATGCGGAGGACTCTACCACGGACGGAGGCGAGGTCCTGCGAGAAATTGCCTAGAATCTTTTTGACGTGCTTCCACACACCTGCATGGGGGGTCTTCCCATTAAGTGAAGACATCATGCTCACTAAGAAGAGCGGCGAGCGACCATCGAAACATACCTGAACCTAGCTCTCTTTGGAAGAAATTTATACATCGTGTTCGGACGGCGCTTATAGTGCATATACTGTAGTCGTAAAGGCTGTCTCCCACTCGGCCAACCATCAAAGAAGTGGACGGAGTACAAAACGGCAAGAAGTTATATAAATTGTAGTCTGGTCGACGGCGATGAGGGTAACGGAGAAGAATTCAACAGCGTCAGGATCGTGTGGTTGCTCCGGAGGGAGCGCCTACCATTCAAATACCAAGAGAAAGGGCCTAGGATACTGTGCCGGGACGCGGCGGAATTTCGCCACATTGTCAGCTGACGGTGGAATATAGTGCACACTGAAAAAAAGGATACCTCCAACCTAGGTGAAGCTCCACTGTCTGAAAGGAGGTATTTAAAGCCAAAAAGAATGACCTGTTCGACACTCATCTCGTGGTGGTATGGTTACAAAACACTTATACCTTGTCAGCGTGGGCAGGTAACACGCGCCCAACATGGTGACTTGAAGTCAAATAGCTAAAGGGGAGCAGGAAGAAATGAGCATCCGTAGCTCCTCCTAGTTAGTCCGGTCTCCACGGCATCCCATTGAAGGAAAATATCCTTCAGAACTAGCTCCTAGAAGGGGGACCCCTCCTTGATGTAAAGATGTTAGCCTTCACGGAGACAGAGGTCTGAGAGTTGCTGGGAATAGAGCACCCCGCTGTGGTAGAAGGTTTAGTAGAGGACGATTGACTCGTCGTCCTTTCCTCCTGCCTCGAAATACTTTGTGGACGAGCCAGCTTTTGTGACAGAGATCTCTCGTCCATTGGAGAGCCCCGAATTTTCAGGGTGCTCCATCCAAACTTGGGCACAGTAGAAGAACTTGAACCTACCTTGTTGCTACCTTCCTTTCAGGGTTCGACTTAGGAAGCCTTGAGGCTGCTCTCACGACCAACTTCCGGACGTTAGCTTCTTGTGATTCTACACAACTGCTCTGTTGAGGCCCATGGCCATTTCGCTGTTTGTGAAAGGGTCGCAGTTTTTAGTTGGGGGCAGGGCGCGAGCCGGTGTTTTAGCCAGGTTTAGCAAGGTGGCACCCAGGAGAGCTAAAATCTGCATAAAGGTTCTGAATGAGCACGGTCGCTACCGTGCTCGTAGGCCTAGAGGGGCTAGGAGCAGAGGGTGATTTTTTAACCTATTAAATATAGGAAGTCTCAGGTCGCACAAGATACGACAGGACCAATTATTTGGCCTATCGAGTGGATTTGCTCCGTAGCCTGAACGGCCAGGACCTCTTTATCGAAAATGTACTAGCCACATTGCTTCGAGGGAGGAGGGTACGACGCGCCGCAATTCACACATCCTTACAAGGTACAGTGTTATCATGTAAATTTCTTGAGCAGTTTACACATATTTCGGGTTGACACGATTTAGCACG
Organism: Ceratothoa steindachneri; assembly: GCA_963969495.1. Classification (NCBI taxonomy): domain Eukaryota; kingdom Metazoa; phylum Arthropoda; class Malacostraca; order Isopoda; family Cymothoidae; genus Ceratothoa; species Ceratothoa steindachneri. The sequence goes on along the minus strand of OZ018329.1, from coordinate 76,537,861 downwards.
TCTACTCATTCGATGCGTATGACCAAAGCGGTAGCAGTGGTGGGACCCCTACGCCCTCAGGGAGCCTGTCAAGATCGAGCGCGATGAAGGAGTGGATCTTTAGGCCCCTCCTCATGGCACTTTCGACCTTGATCACTGCCTGGTAGGCCAGCTCTCCTGTCATGTCTTCTAAAGAGTATACAAAGAGTTCCCTCGCGTTGGCTCACCAATTAATAGAAGATTGCGGTGTCACCTCCACAGGCGAGTGTCCGAAGAGCACTCCCCATGGCCGCCTCATTCACGAAAAGTCTCGCCCGAGAAACAGAAACTTTCGCTCCTCTACCAAGAATCCAGGCTAGTGCCTGAAGGGAGGGGACTCCACCAACCTTTGCTCTCCTTAGGAGGTTCGCCAGATCCAGGTGCTCCTATTGGGAAGTGGTCTTTGCGGCGCTGCGTCCTGGGGTTGTTGTTTTTTTTTTGCATTGGTAAGCCCTGTAGGGGAATCGTCACCGTCCGGTTCTCTCTTAGTGGAGACCCGGGACGGTAACCGCAAGAACATCCGGGCCCGGCAACGCGAGTCAAGCTCGTAACCACAGACCATCGCCACTCGTCTCTATGAAAAGCCGAACGGCATAAAAACTGCAAGATCTCCCCTACGAGACTATATTCAATTTCTCTCAAGCTCGAAGTCCAACGGGAGCCGAGGTAAGACTTGCTGAGAAAAACCGTTGGAATAATAACCCTCCTGGGCCCGTCCTCAAGCCCCCCCCCTCCTACCCCAGTGGGGTGACGAGGTATAAATAACAAAGACTTGGGAAAAACGCACTAGAATACGTCAGTCTCCAGGCTACGAAGTCCCCGGATAGAAGCCGGGCTACCGAGACTGAACAGGTAGAATACTTGAATCGCCAGACTACGAAGTCCCCTGCAAGAGAGGCAGGGCTACCTAGGGGGCTAAGAAGCAGCTCATCCTCGAGCTAGTCCCTGGTTATCAAACTGAACGTTAAGTTAACTTGTTCAAGTTCAACTTATTCTCGTCAGAGAGACTACTCCTATCCTGGTGCATCGTAAAAGCCAGGGAAATTCCTAGCCCTTGAGGAATTACGAAAAGAAGAGGAAAAAGGCTCCACCTCGAGCCCGTTACCCGGTGTCCACACTAAACTCATAAGTTAACTTGTTGAGGAACCAAGTTTAACTTATTCTCGTCTGAGAAACCCCCCTCCTCTATCCTCACCCTTGAGGAAGACTGGAACTAAGAAGCTCATCCTCGAGCTAGTTCCTGGTTACCAAACCGACCCTTCAAGTTAACTTATTCTCGCCAGAGAAACCCCCCTCCTCGATCTTCGCCCTTGAAGAAGACGCCCCCCGAGTACAGTCCTCGCCCATGAGGAATTACGTAATGAAGGAGAAAAGCTCCCCCTCGAGCCCGTTACCCGGTGGTCACACCGAACTCTAAGTTAACTTGGTTTAAGAACCAAGTTCGACTTACTCTCGCCAGAGAGGCCCCGCCGACCCTGGTGCCTCCTAAAGCACCGTGATTGTTCTCGCCCTAGAAGACCCTTTCCCTTGAATACAGTGTGGACCCCCATCTGCTACACTCGCCAAAGTACCTTGTGATCTCGACCACCTCCAACAATCTGGTCGAAGCACGCGTCAAAGGACCTACCAGATTCCTGTGGTGTCTGGGGCTCATTGAGTTCAAGGTCAGACTCAAACCAGCCTCCAGAGCAACCAAGGTGTTTAAACTCTAGTAGAGAGTGCGTATCGAATTTAGCCAATTTTAGAGGTTCAAGTTAATTGAAGTAATTATTGTGTATTTTAATATTCGGAGTATTTCTGTAGTTCATGTTTAGTTTTTGTGTAGTAAATTGTTAAATTTAAAATATAAGTTTATTTTGGGAATTCCTGTGTGTTTCCTTCTTATCCTTACGTGTTAAAGCGGCTCTTCCTTTAAAACAACAAAATTAGCACTCTTAGAACCTAGCCTACTTCATCAAAGAAGTATATTACGACCACAAAGAATACCACGGCAAAAGTGGTGTCAGGTGTGGAGTGATCAAAAGGGGCATTCTGCTACAAGCCCTGTAAAAGAGGAGGGAGGGGGGTGCCGCTGGTACAACTAGTGAGGTACCCGTAAGGGACTAAGGAAGGTGGTAAGGTCGAAACCCTTTCACCCCTAGAAATAGGAGGGGAGAATCCCACTCTCCGCTGGGAGAAGATTGGAGACGAGACGCCCGTGAGAAGGCAAAGGGGACGACTCCAATAGCGACTCCAGAAGTGGTAAAGAGGAAACCTTCACCAATGGAGTGGTGAGAGGGAAGCGCCTCCACCAGTCAGAGGTGTGATGTCGGGTTCCTCGCCCACCCCAAAATCAAGGTTGGGCGAGGTTGTACTGTTTATATGTCAGAAATTTTAAGGAAAAATTTGCCAACACACAAAATATCCAAATGTTTGTGACCAATAAGAAAAAAAGAGGCTTGGTGGGCTCTATGCCGCGTCCAGCTGCTCCCGCCTATGATGTTAGGCGTTTTCAGGGTTCCAACTCTGCGCGCGTTAAAGGATTGGTTTCGCGCCTCTGCGACGGAACACACCGACCCCAAGTTACAAATCGGACGGTCACTCCTCAAAGGCAGAAGCTCATAACTGGGCAGTCAAGGAATGGCGACACAGTAGATGACTTACTAAGTGGCACTATTCGTGGACAAGAAGGCCAGAATCTGAAGATGTCATGTGGCAGACCCATAAGACTTTGACCTGCCCTGGTAGCCAACAACGCCGTAAATCCCGCCCGCCATCAGCAGTGTGCACACGATAACTACCACATGGAGGTGGTCAACTCAGGCGCAGGGACGAAGTCATTGGGGCAAAAGTGACGTTCCCATTAATCGCGCCTCAAAGCACAGCACCCCCTAAGTTCTCGCCTCTTGCAACCTGCAGGCGTTAATTAGAGATTCCAAATCCTCCCTTCTATCACTGCATGAAGTAGCTGGTTGTTCTTAAACCTAGAGAAAAGAAATAAGGAGGGGATATTCTTAGTAAAAAAAGGGGATCAAAGATGGAAAAGGGGAATGCACGGGCTTCTCCAGGCCCTGTTAAAGAGTTCAAGTCAACCGAGTGAGCCAGGCCTTCTCTATTGACCCTCGTGCCCTGAAGACGTGCTGATCCTCCAGGGACCAGGTGTTAGAGTTGAAGGGTGGAAAAACGCTATTGCAGTCCGGAGCGGGCAGGGACCTCGGACCCCTCACAAAACGCAAGCCCCTCCGATAAGGAGGGGAAGAGAGGGGTAAGAAGATAAGGGGCGAGCTCTCATTTTAAAAATTAAGCAACTCCCTGGATATTTACGATTATACTGCCTGTAGACATGTATGTGTGGGTCGAAATATGCACATGTAAGACATCCCTCAAGATAAGGGAAAACCCAAAGTAGGGCGACCCTGCACAATCTTTTTACCTGAATAGTAGCAAGAATACCCTGCAAATACCCGATAGAGTCGCAACCCAAGCTATACAATGGCATCCGACGGTGTATCATGTAGAAAACGCACTCACCCCCCCCCCCCATGTCTGAAGGAGGACCTTGTGTATCTTTCACTTTTTTCTTTACAGCTCTCTCTCTCTCTCTCTCTGTTGACCTTCTGCGTGAATACGTCCTCGTTGGATTCGCGCTTTAAATTACAGTAAACCAAAGGGCACCGAACAAAGACACGTTTCTATGAAAACGCCCGAGGGGACCGGCGATCAGAACTGAGGGAGGGAAGAGGGGGTAAGGTTTCAGGCCTTCACTAGACCACCATTAATTGCGGCCACTGACGTAGCTCGGCCACCATTCAAGGCGTTCACTGGCGCGGAACATCGGGCAGATTTTTCTTGAACGCTTTGAACGAGGAGCCTCCGCCCCGCCAAAAGCAGAAACCCCATTCATAAAAACACCCTTGTAGCCTCGTGTTGACGGGAAAGGGACATTATGGATTCATTTACAATTTAAATGTCTGATAATAATAATAATAATAATAATAATAATAATAATAATAATAATAACGAAAAGTTCCACTTTATAAATTTTTGCGAAATAGATTTACAGGCGCTGGTGAAGGTCAGAAAGAGAATTGGTTGTTTTTGTACTTGTTACGATAACCAAGTCGATAATAACAAAATTACTTCATCATTGACCTCCTTTTGCACATCCCGGGTATACTAGTAAAAAATAAGTTCAAACCCCGCAGAGTCTATTTAAGTGGCAATACGAAATGGAAATGGAAGGTTAGAGAAATATTGCTATTATATTATTACCACCATCAAGCAATTCTTCATCATTAACAGTTTCTTTCCCACAAAGAGTGGCCGGCGCGCAACAACGCCATTAGAAAACTACACCCTACCCATTTATGTATGCATATATATATATATATATATATATATATATATATATATATATATATATATATATATATATATATATATATATTATTATTATAAGGCGTTCAAACCTTTGGATTCTTGTACTATTTTGCGTTTTAAATATTAACTTGAGGTGTAGTTTGGTTGTTTAAATTAATTTTTATTTTTTTTGTTTCTACATCAATTCCTACGTGTGTCTTATTTGATTTTATAATTGTTTTGCTATATTCATCTCTGGTTGTTTAGTATTTGTGTTTTGTGTGTTCTGTGTTTCATACCTACCTATTTTCTTCATTTTATTTTTGTTTTTCTTTGTTGTCTTCACTAGGTTGTTTTGTTCTTCTTTGGTCTTGAGGTAAAATCGGTTTGGTTCGTCATTATCAGTTGCATTTCATCATCGGTTTTGGTCGATAGTTTATTCCAATGCAAAAACTGGGACAATTGCATTTCCAAGCTTGCTGACGCTGCTTGGGAATCTTGCGCGACTGGGACCTCGTTGGTTTTCTGCAATGAGTGCTCTAATTTCCTCGTTGCTATACATTGTAATTTTCTCTTTCATATCTGACGCTCTTTCCTTTAAGATCGTATTGAGCGGCTTGATGTCCACCGCTCTGTGTAGATCCACTTGCTTCTTCCTATCCCTCCTTCGTGTATTGGTGATGATATACATACACTCGTTTTTTATTCTCTGCATTTCTTCTTTTGCTGTTTCTGAGACGCTGAACAGAGATGCTGAGGGGTATATGAGGGTGGATCTGACTAGCGCCAGATACAGTTTCCTTTTATTCCTTTGGCTGATGTTTCTGAAGCTATAGAAGGTTCTGACTGTCAATTTTGATTTCTGGATCCGTTCTGTGACGTGCTTCTTGTACCCGTTAGAAGTGACCTTCATCCCGAGTAGATTGCACTTGTTCGTGTAGGGATAACGCGTATTTCCCACTTTCACATCATCTGTTTTCCTGTTTCCCAATGGGATGATCTTGAATTTGTCGCTATTAGTTCGGATTTTCCCTTTTGATTCGTATTACTTGACTTTTCTTATTTCCTCGGAAGTCATTCGAGCTTGCAAGGGCGCATTTCTATATCCACTATCTATGAGTTGACTTATGTCATCGGCGAACTGGATATTCAGGCTAGAGGGGTGGTTTGGCTCTGGTATGTCGGCTGTATATATCGAGTATAAGGTTGGACTGAGGCACCCGCCTTGAGGCAATCCTGCCTGTAGATTAAAGGCGGGACCGTCCGTGAGCCCTATACTAATGTAGGCCGACCTCTCCATGACATAATCACAGAGGATATTTTCAAGTTTTGAGCTTAAACCCAGCTGGAGGATCTTGTATTGAATCCCCCTTAGCCATACTTTATCGAATGCCTTTGACACGTCCCTGCATACTATGTCGATATATCTCCTGTTTTTCTTCGCTTGAGCAATCTTTTCCGTGATGATATTTATTGCCATTTCGGTGTTTCTATTCTTTCTGAAGCCGTATTGGTGTTCGTTGTAGAGCAAATTTCTTCCAAGTGCTCGACGAGTCTACTGTTCAGAATTTTCTCGAAGAGTTTCCCCCAATTTTCAGAAGAAATATTGGGCGATAACTCTCCTTCCTCGTCGGGGGCTTTTCAGGTTTGGCAATGAAGATCATTTTTGCCGTTTGTATGCGTCGGGAAAGTAGCTTACATTTAGGCAGGCATTAAATATGTTGAGTAAACCTTCCAGCACGCATCCCGGTGCTTTGACGAAGTTTAACTTTGTTAAGCCTGACCGTCCTGGAGCTTTTTGCTTAAAGGAGTGGAGCGCGCTTTCTAGTTCTTCTAGCGTCACTCTTTCTTCTTCTCCTTCCTGCCTGTTCACTTGGTGGTTAGGATGCGTCCCCTCAATGATCTCATTCAGCTCGTCTATAATCTGATTTTCAAAATCAATGTCGAAGTCTTCATTTTGTTCTTCACTAATTCTGAAAATCTGTTCCCAGTATTGCCTGAGAATCTCCTCCATTTCATTCTCCTCTGATTTAATTTCACCCTGGTCGTCTTCTAATTCCACCTTTTTCTTTTGGGGCTTTACTCTCATTCTCCTGATTTTCGCTTAAAATTCTTTCGGTGTTGCCCCCTTATCTAGTTCTTCGATAGCTTAATTCCATTTTGCCTCTTGTTGTTCGTAAATTAGAATTTTTAGTTCTTCCTTTATCTCTTTCATACGGTACATTATATCACGGGATATCCCCGTGTTGATGCTCACCTGATACAATGCTTTCAGTTCATGGTGTAAACCTTTCATACGATCGGTCCATTTGTATGTTGAAATTGTTTTGTATGTACTTTTGGGAATCGACTCTCTGTCAGCCTCGATCATCTGGGTCTCTAGTCGCTCCATTTCTTCGTTTATTTCCTCGAGCGTTGCTTCGTCGAGGTCCGTTGGGATGTAATTTCTTAGCATTCGCTCATAATTATCCCAATTCGCCCTGTTTTAATTCTTCCTTTAATGCGATGGTACCATTATAGGGTTAACGTTTATATGTAGATTAATCCCTATATGGTCGCTACAAGGTATCACTTCACGGCTCATGTGATAGTTAAAAGGTAAGAGGAAGTTGGCCAAGCAGATGTCCGGCTTGGTGGCGCACCTTTCCGTGATGAAGGTCGGAAAGTCGGGGCCCAGTCTCTGGATGATGTTCCTGTCCAGGAGAGTATTCAAGCATCTGCCTATACCGTTGCTTCGGGTATACCCGGACTCGGCACAGCGTGCGTTCAGGTCCCCCATAAATATCGTAGGGACCCTTCGCCCGAGTATACTCGCAATAGTGTGGTTCGGCAAATAGTCGCGTCTTGGGGGTTGGTATCCCGTGGCAACGACCATCTTTCCCAGGCTTATCTTTACTCTATGGCGAGGTAGGATCTTCAAAGTTCATGAGCTGCTTGAATTTGATTCCCTTCTTTATCGCAATGGCTGCCCCGTCGTATCGTTCTTAAGAATGGTTCACTGTCAATACGTCATAGTTCCATATCTTGATTATGTCCCTATCCGTGTTAACTCCGTGTTCCGAAATGAGTATTATGTCAGCATCGATTTGTTGAAAAATATTACCGTAGTGCACTCTTTTTGTGGTCCATCCGTCAGTGTTGATACTCAAGATTCTTAAGCTGTCTCTTTGCATTATGAGGACTAATCTATCGCTTCTTCAGTCTGGGGTGTCTGTTAGGGACCTTTTGAGGAGCAGGGGATGGATTTTGATTCGTTTCTTCGTGGATTACTTCCAAGCCCTTGTTTTTCTTTGGTAGTTGTTTTCTGGGTGGGCTGGGAGTTTTCGATTTACTCCTCGAGGCCCTCTGAGATCTCGTTCTTAGTTCTTCCACTTCCGTTTCGGGTTGCGAGTCGCTTGATGACTCTTCTTCAGTATCATCCGAATCTTCCTCGGATATAGATTACTTTTCTTCTTTTGGTGGTCGTATGGATGGGGCTGTGCTCATATTCAGTATTTTCAGTGAGTCCGGCGATGTGGGCACTTTGATAGTAGGCAGGTTGTTTGCCTGTAGTAGTGAATTGAGTTCACTCTCGTAGCTTCCTGGGCTTCACATGCTAGTGATATGGGCGTGGATGACGCATGTCAGAATCATCGAGCTTAGTTCTGAGTTGAGCTGCATCGTCGGTTGATTTACGACTGTTTGATTAGTTCTTGATGCTGCGGTCGCATAGCTTTGGGTACTACGGACTCGAGCTTCTTCTTCCTTCTTTTTTATTATTTCCTTTCTTCTAGGGCAATTTAGTGCCAGTGTTCGGTGGTCACCGTTGCAATTTAGGCACTTTTTGGTTGTTGAGGCACATTCTTAAAATCTATGTCCCTCTTGCCCGTATTCTGAGCAAAGCTTCTTGTCCTTGTTGGGGCAAGAGTGCCTTGTATGACTCTCCAGTTTGTAACAGGAAAAACACATTTGGATATTGTGAAACATTTCCTGTTCAATATTTTCCGATGGGATCCTCATGCTGAAAACTAAGAGCAAATCTCTTTTTGTTTTCTGTGCCATCTCTATGGTTTGGAAGGTGATTTTAAACACATGGGTGTGGTTATTGAACTTGATTAATTCATTTATCTTCGCCCATGTGTGTTGTGCCTCAATTTCCTTCTTGAATCTTTGGTGGTTCTTTCCCCAATCCAGCCTTCAATTTTGCGGCAGATGACGCTCCTATTGGCCGCCACCTGGGGGTGGGGGGGATTCTTGCCTCAAGCCCGACTTGATGATGGCGGACTTGATGATGGATGGAAGGCTGAATCAACTTCTTCCACCCGGGGGTGCCGCCCCCTTGGGGTTTTATAAATTCATGACTGCATCTTCCATAGCATAGAGAAGGTTGCATGTCCTTCTATGATCTTGGGCGGTAAACCCCCATCGATAAAGCTAAAATCTAAATCAACGGAGTTCGCAGTCCGTCCCTTTTCCCGGGGGGCATCTGAAATTGATTTCTGCTGTGGGCTACTCCTCAAACCAGCTTCCGTCAATTCCCCCCCCCCCCCAATTATGTCACATCACAGACGATTGGCATAGTTAGGACGAGGGTTATGAGCAGTCCAGGTCCACGATTGCACGGTGCCCGCCGGCGGGGGACGATGTAGGGAACTTAAGCGCCCATGTCAGTTTTGTGTGACCGATGAAAAAAAGTATTATTTCTCTTTCCAAAGACAACAGGAGGGCAGTTTTAAAATCGGCTGGCAAGACTCGCGTGTCCTTGCTTCGAAGGTAAGAATTCCGAAAAGCACGAATATTATTCGGCGAGAAAACTTTACGTAAGCACGTCATGTATTAAGTGCGAATAACGTTCCTTCACCACACAATCTGTCCACTTCGAAGGCCCTTTATAGTATAGGCATGGGGTTCAACCATGCTCAGGTGGCCCCATACACGCCCACTCACATTCCTCCTCCATGGCCATCTATCATACTCAATATCAACCGCTCTCTCCGGTCAGCCCTTTCTCTCTCGAACACACACACACACATAATCAACCCCCCTCTCACACAATTACACCTACTCGTATATGCTCTTCACCTGTCTATTTCCATCCATTCTCCTTATATGCACATACCACCTCATTCCCGCCATAAACATCCATTACAGGCGGTTCAGACTCCACCCTTCACACACCAGGCATCCATCTCAATTGTTCATTTACACAACACAAAATCTTACCTTAAACTTCCATATCATTTTCCCATGTATCACTATACTCTATTGCAGCTTCTTGGCGCACTCCACCCATTAAAGCTCTAGTTGCACTCTGCTTCACATGTAACATTAACCTTAACTATACATCACAGACATATCACCCCACTTATTCAAGGGTAACACCACGGACTCTATCACACACCATCCAATCCTCACCTCTTAACACACTTCGATCAATATTTCCAAATCTCGTTCACTTTAAGCCAATAACTCCAGGTCATTAGCATATGCCAACACAGAACCCACCCCTCATAAATATCACCCCCCCCCCTTTCCATTACAATCCGCACTTCTCTCACCACTCCATCTATATGGATATTAAACAACCTACCCTTCTCCTATCCCCCGCCTGCTTCCTAACCCTTCATTTATATTACACTAGACTATCAATCATTCACCCATACGCAAGCCTTATTTACAACAAATCTCTTTCCCACCCAGGTTTACCACTCATTAAATTCTTAGGATAGGTTCACTATCACCCTATCTTCACATTCACGAACTTTATCCATTCATAAACCCAACATAAACTACATGTCATCCCTTACTTCTTTTTCAGTTGTCTCAGTGCAAATTCCTACTCCACACACCCTCATCAGCACTTAACCTACCTTGCTCATCCACTATTAAACCCATGGTTATCTTTATGCACCCAATCAGATTTTTCCCATATTTCTTGCATTCACCTTTCTCAAGTTTACCTTTATACAACGACAAGAAACTTCAGAGTTTTCAGGTACTGTTGCACTTTCAAATGCCTTACAGCATAGCCAACATATTCATTCTATGATACAAACACTATTTTTTAGCATCTATTCCAGCTGCCTTCCCGTTTTCAGACTTCACGCAGGTCTAACATCTTACATATCGCTTACAGATACAACACCCGGGTAAGAGCAGCGAAGTTAATAATATTCACTTCACTTTCCATACCCACATTATACAACTCGACAAAGTACTCTAGTCATCTTGTCTTCATTACTCTCAGGTACCTGGTCATTTATTATCAATGATGTTCACACATTCTTCTGTTCCCATTGGGATATTCGATCATTTTCGATCTCTAAATGCCTCATTTGTTGCTTTTTAATATAGTTAATCACCCCCTTCACTTTCCTTTTTTCAAATCCTGTATGCATTCAGTCGTATCTCCCCGACATCATTAACTACACTATAAAGCCTTTCAAAATACACCTCATTTTTGCTTTCCATCAGTATTTTGTTTTCTCTTTCCAATTCTGGCACAACCACGCACAACCTGTTCACTACCTACACCCATTTCATAAAGTATGTTCACATTTGTTATTCTGCATGCTCGCACTTAGTCCCTCTCTTATGCTACCAAACATTCTCACATACTTTCCAATTCAATAACATTCCTAATTCTCTCTTCCTTTTCGCCTTCCTCACGTTTCGCATTCATGCATCACCCAATTTCACCTTAGACAACACAATCGTGTGATCAAATAGTCCCATCTCATTCTCATACACCCTATAGCTTTCACATCAAATACACCTCGCAGCATATTCTTTCTTACTAGGCTCGTATCAATCATTCTTGGCTTCTCCACACTCTCCTTTGCCCAACCCATGTGTATTAGAGCGCACCCTTGTGCTGAAAGAATGTGTTTGCAACACAAGTTTCTTTCAGCACATAACCCTACTAACCACTCCATTTTCACTCTCTCTGTGTACCAAAAGTTCCAGTTTATCCACACTCTCATTCTGTCGCACATTCGTCCATTCCTATCTCCCACAACCATCAACCAATACTTATTCTCAATTTCCTCCACTACTCGTCCCACCCAATTGATTCCATAATCTCTCTCAGTTTCACTTCTACCATTACAACGTTCATACACTTCACCATCGAAAATCTCGAGCTTCACTCACACATTTCCAACATGATTAAGCGACAAGAAGAGAACTTAGGAAAGGTGAAATGTGTGCCAGAGTAGTCTAGAGGAGACTACTAAGCGCTCAGGAGACCAGGGTAACCTAACTCTCTAACGTTACCAATATCTACAATTACAATAATAACGCTCCCCCCCCAAGCGGGGTCAGGGAAATATGCGCGGATGATACGTACACTGAGTTACCTAAAAAGGAGACAACTTAGCGCGCAAATCTCCTGAAAATGCTTCCCTAAATCAACGAAGCCGTCACCGTCAGCAAGATATTCCCAGGAGGATCGTATGTAAAGCGGTAGAGTTAGGGGAAGTGAAAATGTAAAAAAGGTGAATTATCTGCTTAGAGGGGCCCTTGAGAGGGGGGGAGGGGACGAGTGTGGTTACATAGGCCCGCATGGGGGACGCGAACGATGGGGAAAATGGAAGGGGATAAGAAATGAAGGGATAAGGGACAAAAATATTGTAATAAATTTTAATCCCGAATGATGGGCATGGTAGAGGGAGATTAACCCAAAGATAAGGGCGACCTCTTCCCTTGCCCTTGCACGACCCTTGCCATCTTCTGGTACAGCGTCGGCTCTTGATTCCGAATTCAATGGTCCTCAAGGGGCCATTACTAAGGGTCCCCATTTTTAGGGTTTAGGGTACGTGTTATACTCGTGTTCGCCATTTTAATTTCGAGGATTTAACAACTTGATATTGTTTTAAGTGTGATTTAAAAAACTGAATGATTGTTTATAATTATGAGATTTAGGTATAAGCTGGTTTTGGACTCGGCTGAGTGTTAGAATTAGCGTTCGTGAATGGGGTGGGCAGAACACGGAGAAGGGTTCCTAATGGAAGGCCGGGTTCTAATTCACTGCTTACATGAATCGGCGTAATGAATCTCTCCTATGGAAGCGTAACTTTTAAGCTACTCTGTATTTTTACTCGATTTTCATCCCGGCAACAGAGTTGAGGTTGAAGAGTATTTTTTCTTTCATAGTTATATGACTGCTAAAGACCGAAGTGGCTTTTTCGAAAATATATTCAATCCAAAAATTTACTTTGCACTTCCTCCAAATTTGAAAAATTCAAAGAAATGCAGTCGTAAATTTCCGGTAATTTTTTAAAATTTCATATCAATTAAATTGGTGCAATCGCTACAAAAGATACATGTGTGTGTGTGTCTGTGTTTCTTTACGATTCATAAAAACTACATACATATGTGTTTGGAGACCGAGTATTAAAGATTGCAACGTAAGTGAAATACTGGCCCATACCTCCGTAGATTTATGCAACAATGCACCAGACAGTCGCATATATTTCGAGCTCCTGCATTCTGCCATGTTGGGATCTGAAATTCCTTTCGACCGCCGGTCAAAGGGGCGTGTTCCACAGCCCCTTGGGAAAAAAGAACAATAACCTATGACGATAAAAGGGAAAGAAAGAAAGAGGTCCATTTTACGAGAGGATAAACTTCCATCAGCGTCTGGGGATGAAAATTGAGGTGCAGATCGCTCATTTATTAAGTGATTACGGATAAAAAGCGACCCAACGATCGGAAAATGGGTCTGGATACAGATGACTACGGTGTCAAAGAGAGATAAAGAGAGAGAGAGAGGGAGGGAGAGATAGGGGGGGTAGAGAGAGGGTGATTCCATTAATCGGTCGGAGACCTTGTCCACACTCGAAAATTAAAGAGGCGCAATTAATTATCCAGCCACGATTTATTCCATTTTTATTTCACTTCCGCCATCACTAAGAATTATGTAGTTCTTCCTCGCCATATACATCTATATTCATCCCGTTATATTTCCCTTCAAAGCGAAACCCCCTCAGATTACCTCAAACGCGTGGCCTCAAGTAAGAGGAACCAACAGTGTGTTTTGGGATGTCACCGTTTTTTCATAACCACCAATCCCACCATATTCGTCTTCTTACAACTCCTACCTACCAACCAGCACCGGTCCTGCTATAGCCCCTCCGCCAATGAGTTCGTCTCGAATGAAGGGAATACTGGAGGTCAGAAAATAGGAAGCTGTGGAGGGGCGTAAATAAGAAGCTGGCCAGTAGAGGGCGCCGCGCGAGTTGTCCAGAGACGTCGTCCTCGATGACGGGAGGGAGAACAAGGGATGGATGTCGCCGAAGCCATTCAAAGGACGATGGAAAATTCTGGATCCTTCGAGAACATACGACGGGATACCGATCAGGGGCTAGTAGGAAATGAGCGTGGATTTTCCTCGTTAAAAATTGCCGGGTGACGCGACCTAAGTCGCGTACTTTCATATATTCTGACCTATGACCTTACGACCTTCAAAACTTTCAAAAACTCATCGAAAAGTAAAATGGTTACCATCCGACCGACATAGTAGCTTATAGAGTAGCCCACACCTTAAGAAAAGATGAGGCCACTCCATTTGTCCTTGGAAAGAGGCCAGATTAACCTTGTTGCGAGGGGAAAATTCGTTGTTTGTAAGAACCAATCAGCGCGTGTACATACATAGGACGTGTATGGCGCACACACACAGACGTGTCCTTTGAAAAATCTTGTTTCTGTCAGGCTCCAGCCATCGGCGGGAAAATGGAAGGGAAATTCTTTGCCAACAAAAACTTTTGATACCATCGCAAATATCTAAAATGAAGTTCGTCGGTCATCTTTAGAGGAGTGTATGTATTAAAATGGAGGAAAATATAAAATACTGTTGCTGTTCTAGCAGTATCATTGCCACAGAGTTACACCGCCTGACGCATATTTCAGTTAACACTTAAAGTTCTACGCAGGGTCCAAATAGTAATCGATACAACCTATGTCAGCCGGAAAATGAAATACAATAAATAGGAGAATGCAAAAACTAACGATAACCTATTGAATAAACTAATGTCAATCAAGTGTTTGTCCACAATTAACGACGAACTCCCATTTTTCTTTTTCGCACGGGCTCAAAACGTAATAGCAACGAGGCCGTATCACGAGGAAGGTTATAGAAGGAGATTTGAAAATAAAGTGAAAATGTGAGAGAGACAAATAACTGCAGATCCTCTAGCAGGCATTTGAGCCAGGATGGCAAACTGCCAGTGTTGGGGCCCGGAGGGAAAATTGCGGGTGTTGAGACTGGACACGCACGTAAATCTCACGTGAAATCACCTTGCGAGTGTGCTAAGGTGTGGTGAATCAGCCGCCCTTAAATCACTGAGAAGGAATGAATGGACGAAGGCTGGTTAGCGACTAGTACGCGTATTAGCCGCTGGCCAAGATACAGAGATGGGTGGGAAGAGGATAGGAAAGAAAATGCGTAGAAGAAATAAAGCAAAGATAGTATCAAACTATTTCGAGACGAATGGAAGGGCGTGCCGTTCCACCAAGTACACGTTACTCGGTGCAGCCCCGCCCCCCCTTGAAGAGGCGAGCTTCCTAAACAAGATGACAAGATGGAGTAACTGCCCTTTTCTTCTATTTTTAAGCGATCATCTGGCGGCTGCTTGCAAGTGCATAAGTCACCGTAATTAATTTCAGCATAGTACTAGGCTATATTAAAATACAAAACAAATAACTAAAAATAAAAGAAAAGAAACAAAGCTAAAAAAGATAAACGGAAGAAAACAAAAGTAAGAAGGAAGTACGGAGGAAGGCCCGCCTCCCCCCGGCGCAGGATCATGCGACCAACTCCAAAGTCAGATAAAATGGAGGCCAGAGTCTATCCAAGAGTCAAATAACCCAGAGGTATGTGTGCACGAACTCGTAAGTACGAGGGATAAACGGTAGCGACAGATAATGCGCGCCAAAATCACCCAGACTAGGACATTTAACAAAAGTGGGCCGAAAGGTCTTGGGGACAACGCAGTCGCTGCAAAAACGTGCAGGGGAGCGCTCCATCAAATAGCGGTGCGTCCCGCAAGTGTGGCCAATTCGAAGACGACAGAGAGCGACTTGAAGTCAGTGTGGTAGATCGAGTCCACTTTCCGCAATACAAGCTCACCTACGGATGCATAAAACTCGCATCCGTAATCAAACTTCGAACGAACAAAGGATCGATTGAAAAGCAAGGCAGTAGCACACAAGTGTTAAATGTCACAAAACGAAGAATGTCCATAACGCGGGTAAAAGAGACCCTAAGGCTGCGAATATGAGACCCATTGGTTTTCGACGTCGGTCGAAACCAAGGCCAAAGGCGAACTCCATTTAGGAACAAATCCGGGTCAAGGTAGAGTCGTGAATGCCGGCACAAGTGCATCACTCATGTCTTGGACAAGGAAAACTGAAACCTGTGCGCTCCCACATAGCGAGAGATACGGCTCAATGCCTGTTGGAGTCGACGTTCCAGAGTTGACATCTGTGCGGCACAACAAGATATCGAAAGATCGTCCAAGTAGAGCGTAGCGAGAATCATTCCTGCAACAGATAGAGGTGATCCATTGATGTTAAGGGCAAAGAGTGTGAGACTGGACACTTCCCTTCGGGACACCCCCTTCCTGCTCCATTGGGCAAAAGAGGGCTTCCCCTAACCGTACGCGGAATCGAAGATCTCGCAAAAAAACGAAATAAAGATTGGGAGGCATCTCCATGATACCGTATCACCATGCGGTATCATAGGCCTTCTCCAGATCGAAAAACACCGTGGCGTAGTGCTGTCTACGAAGGAAGGCCCCGCAGAGTTCATAATCCGATCGCAACAGAGCATCCAACGTGGAGTGGAACTTGCGGAAGCCGCACTGTGCATATGACAGGTGGCCTCCGCTGTCCAGAAAAAAAAAGGCTAATCTAACATTTACCAATTTCCCCATCAACTTGCACACGCAAAAGGTTAGAGAACTGACCCCTGGGATTGATCAAGTAGTAGATTTGTCTAACGTTCAAATCTCCGAGCAAGATAAGGGCTTCGGGAACCGTGCCACGACGCGGCGGAAGCCCCCTGCGTCGAAGTCAGCTGAAGGTGGAATGCACGCAGAAAAACCGCATACCTACCCAGGTGCAGCTGCCTGAAAGAAGATATTGAAAGCAAAGAGAAAAATGAGGACATCATGACGGGTGTAAATCGCGTAATGTCCTGCCCACCTCCCATCCCGTGGTGGTGGGAGGGCAAAACCCTAATACCCCGCGAGGTGGGCAGGGGGTAAGTGCCCAGCATGGTGTCCTGCAAAAATAGGAGAGCTAATAGGGAACGGGAAGAGACGAGCCTCCGAAGCTCGTCCCAGTTGGCCGGTGGTGCGCTGTCGTTTTGCCTTACGGGAAACGGTCACGTTGGGTGAGAGGGGGAGCCCTGGTTTTAGTCGAGGCTGGGTGTGAGCCCATTGGGTCCCCAGCTTTACCAGGGAAGCGCCCGGGGGAATAGCTCCCCCAGGGGGGTTCTGAATGGGCACGGATAAGACCATACTCCTAGGCCTGCAGGAGACGGGATTAGTGGTTGACTTTTTTTAAAATTGAGGCATAAGAAGTCCCAGGCGGAGCCGGGCGCGCCAGAACCAAGTCATTAGCCTCGCGAAGTGCAAGACGATCAGTAGCCTGGACGGTGGGGTTTTATCTCTCCATGAGCTACGCTCCGCATTGAATCAAAGAAGCGGGGTGTGGTTTTTTGCAAATGACACACCTGGCCATACGCGATAGGGACTCATCGTGTACGGCCTTAGAGGAACTTACACAGACTTCGGGTAAAGGCGAATTTGGAAGTCCACATGAGCGATTCGTATGGTCGAAGCGGTGGCAGTAGTAACACCTCCGCGGCAGTGGCACGAATGCCTTCACGCGGTAGCGATACCAACCGGCACGCACCGACTCAAGAAGCGTATCAAGGTCAACGTGACGAAAGGTGTAGGGTTGGATCTCGAGGTCCCTCCCTGTTTTCTTTACACACGTTCGACTTTGACCACTCTATGGTCAGCAAGCTCTAAATTCATGTCTTCTATGGAGTAGCCCACGATTTACCTCGTGTAAACAAACCTTTTTCGGAAGTTCATGGTAGAGTGCGGCGTCACACTCAGCGGCGAGCCATTAGGTGTCCGAAAGGTCACCGATAAATGGGTGACCTTCGGCTCTCTAATGCTCTGGTCTAAGGGATCATGTTGCCTGTGGACAACATGCTGCCATCAGTGGAGCGAATAACCTGTTTTTTAAGCCAGCGGGATCGAGGTATTCTTTCAATAAGGGGCCCTGACGTAATGGCAGGTCAGCTGAGCGCAATTGCAACTTTGGTTTTAGTGTAACCCCCCCCCGAAAGTGCCTCAGGGCGGGATGTGCCATTTTGGCCTGGTCGCTTGCCGAAACGGCAGCGGACCCGTCCTTTCTCTTTTGGGGAAAAATAACGTTGGAAATGAACCCGCTTCACCCCACTCCCGCAAGGAGCCCCTAGGTCAGATGGACCGACCTGAAATGGATAAAGTCTTGGCTGTCAAAGGGGCACCACCAGGCGGCGGAGGTCCTTCCTCTCCTTGTGAATCTTCGGAGGCACGAGCCACGCGAATAAGCGCTTGCGCAGGGCGGATCTAGGTTCGGTGTTTCGACCGAGCCCAGGTTCGCCCCATGGAAGGTCCTGCTACTGGCGGGTGGGTCGCCTGCGAGAACATGTCCATCTCAGGGGAAGGGCCTCCAAGTGGGAGCCATTCCCACTTTCCTCCGAGGCATAACGGATACTAATCGATGACTGTCTGTTCGTGTTTTGTCGACCCCTGCAGGCTTAAAATGTAGGACATTAGGGGGCACGGATCAAGCCCCCATCCCTTTGCTTCCCTAGGTGGGTTGGCCCTATCAAGCTGCTCAAACCGGGAGCGGTCAATTTTGGGCCCCCTGCCTGCTCTCTTCGCAGTCCCCTGTGATAGGAAATGAAGTCACCAGAGGGCGCCTCTAATGAAGTGGGTGAGTGAAAATCCACCACACCCATAGGCATAGGGAGGAGTATACCTCACCTCCCGTAAAAGAGGGTTAGAGGGGCCCTTGAGAAAGCAGAGTGGAGTCGCCTCC
This sequence comes from Ceratothoa steindachneri, assembly GCA_963969495.1. Taxonomy (NCBI): domain Eukaryota; kingdom Metazoa; phylum Arthropoda; class Malacostraca; order Isopoda; family Cymothoidae; genus Ceratothoa; species Ceratothoa steindachneri. The sequence goes on along the minus strand of OZ018329.1, from coordinate 76,519,423 downwards.
TTTTCTGAGGTCTAGCTGCCCCCCGAGAGTGGCTCCAAAGATGCCAAAGGGGAAAACACCTTTGCCGCACGGCGATGTTGACAGGGAAGCCCCTCCACCGGTCGAAAGGGTGTCTCAAATTTCCTCCTCGACACCTTGGGAGGGCGAGGCCGCACCCGAGGTGGGGACCTCGGGGTATAACACTGTCACTCGACTAAGGCTCATAAGAGGACGAAAGTGCGGCGGGCAGCCACAACCTCTGTGGAGAGGGGAGCAAGTGTGGGAAGAGGGTAGGAGGGTATGTAATACAGAGAAGGAGATAGGCGGGTCCACTAACAAGTAGGGTGGGTGATCCCCTATTATTATCATACCCTGGCTCTTGGTGATCCCAGGATGGCATGCAGTCTACCAAGGCACCATGGCTACCGGACCCAACGCTGTCCAGGCGAGAACACTCCTCCTGGTATAAAGTGCGGGTATAAAAGGTTGAATGAAGAGCCGTAATGATATTAATAGATAATACTTATAATAAATAATACTACTACTAATAATTAATACTAATCATAATAAATAATTATAATACATAATAATATTTATTCTACTAATAAATAAAATTAAATCATACTAAATGAGAATAATAATAGTAATAATAATACTAATAAAAAAGGTTAAGTGGTCGAGGGGGAAGTGCACCAACAACTTTGCCAGGACCATCGGAGTTCAGGTCAACTCAGTGACGGGGCTGCCCTAATTTGGACTCAGGCCGGGAGTCACCGTAGCTTCTTCAGCTACCAAAGGTGTAACAGACTATGCATGATATCCCTCTGCGGTGTTTTCCACTAAAGTGAATTTGTTATATTAAAGGAAACTTTGTCTTGAGTGAATCATGAAAGTCTTTTGGCAGATGCTATTTATTCACCAGTCTTCATGGAGTCAATGACCCCACCCATCCTCTCACGACAAGATGAATGAGGATAAAATCTCCCTTCCTCTCCTCAAAGTAGAGGATGGACGACCGAAAACAATCGAGACTGGTATATTTGGGTGACGAAAACGAATTTTAGAAAAAAGTTTAATTATCGATTGTCATTTTTTTTCAAAATACAACGTTAAATGGCACTTGTAACTTTATTCATTGAATATCAAATTCCAAGGGTAGTTAAGAAGCTTTTCGCGCCAAAAATGGAATACGCGGGAAAATATATTGTAGTATAGCAGCGAACTGAAAAAAAGCGCCAAATGGAGGAAAATAAGAAAAGAGTCCATAAATTTAAAAGATAAGATAGAGAAGAAAATAAAAATGGAAGATAAATTGCAGATTTGGGGTCAATTACCTAATCCTAGCAGTTAAAAGGATGGATGAAATAAATATCAACACCAGGAGATTATGAATACCTATGAGTCAAGAAACGAATTCAAGCTAAAACTAAATACAGGGTTATTTCATGGAGGAGTGAGTGTGTGTGTGGGGGGGGGGGGGGGGGGGTAAATACGGAAAAGCGCACACAAGTGGAAATAAAATGAAATGTAATGCACCATCAAGATTTCTATGCCATTCCTTTTTGTTGTGTCAGAAGAGCTAGGGGCGAGACGCGACGGAAAGGGGAGACATTAAAAGACGAAAGGGGGGGGGGGCTTCCTCTTCCCAAACAAATTGAATTTCGTTCCTTTTCCCCTCGCCAGAGCAATCCATCTTCGCCTTCTTACCCCATGGGGGGGAGTGGCTGAAGGAAGGGTGATGAAGGGTTGCTTTTTTAAAGGAATTTGCCATATCAATTGTTTGCTTCCTAGACACTGCAACAGAACCGACTGGAGTACGCTCCTCTTGTACTTCAAGCAAGTGACCAAATTAACAAACCTAAAGGGAATTAGTTTAACTGGCTATTTTAACATCCACTCCATTACAGGAGATGGGGGAGCCACCCCCTCGCGAGGGCACGCGATGTGATATATAACTGTTGGTTAATCTGCAAGGCACGCAGCCAGGGTATGCGGTTACCATAACAATGGTAACCCCATACCCTGTCTACGTTCATTGCAGTTTAAATAACAAAGGTACACACAAACATGCCATACATAGAAATATACAAACACAGGAAATATGATCACAAAATGTTTGAAGGTGGCGGGACGCTGGGACACGTCATACCAAGAGGCCCGGTCTCCCAAGAACTCTTAGGAACCTGCAACCAGACACGCAGAAACCAGCTCCATCACCAGGGACATACGGTAACGATCCCCTGGGAGAGGTGATGGTCAAGAAGCGCCCCCGAACCTGGGAGATTCAACCGAAAAGTGGTGCACCGTCTGAGTCACCAAGCCCTTCTCTAGGGTCCCGAGGAGCCGTCCATGAGATGGCATTGCATTCTATTGTTGTTTCCAACCCGGGGGCGACGAACCACGGCCACAAGTCATCGAGGCATTCGCATGAGTTATGACCAGGGGGACAATTGAAGCGTGACGACACGCATCGTTACTCTCCAACGCTACCACAAATTTCGCCGTCAAATAATCCGGGGAAGGAAGAGCAAAACCTCGGTCTGGTGTCGCAGTCTATGCAAATAGCCTCATTTCCAAACTAGCCCGGCAAGTCCGGGCACCAAACAAAAGACAATCCCTAAATGACTCCGAGCAGGGTGGAGGAAGTGTAGAGATTTCAATGCCATTAGAGCGCTCAGCGCACTCAGTGAATCACTATAAGTGACAAAACGGCGTTCAGACAGGCCACGGCGACCAGACAGACCACGGCGTGAATGCCTCCGTACCGAGCGATATATCTCAACCAAATCGGTCGTGAAGAGAGAATAAAAGAAGAGGAGAGAAGACGCAATACTTTGTCCATTGGACCTCACCATGCATTTCACTCTTGTTCTAAACAAATTTGACCTTGCAAATGTAAACGGCCCTGAACAAACATGATCGAACCACTCTTTCGGTCTTATTCCCTTTCTCAAAACATTAGCTGTCCCGGTACCGAGATGAGCGAGGTCACTACCGCTTGTCTCGTGCACACAGACTTCTGGACTATTTGACTTCTTGGAGGAGGCTGGCCTCCTCCATTTTATTTGACTCTCTTTGGTGTTGGTCGCATGTTCCCCCGCCGGTGGGAGGCTGGCCTCCCATCGACCCTGGGCGTGCTTCCGTGCTTTTTTTTTGCTTTTGTGTTTTTTGTCTTTGATTTTAGGTGTTTTTTTCTGAGTTTTTTTATTTATCCTAGCATTAGTCTATAATATAATTACAGCGACTTATGCTCTTGTAGATAGTCGCCAGATGGACGTTAAAAAAAATCCCTTTCACAGTCAAAAGAAAGAATATGTGGACGTTTGAGCGCATGTACGTCTTTGTACGTACCTTTGAGGGCATATCGAATTTTCCACGAACAAACTTGAACCAAAGACTAAGAAATTAAAAAGCAGTAACTAAATTAATGGTCGATCACGTGTCCACTACATCATCCTTTCGACGGAAGTATCACCAACTCCTTCGCCAATCTGCCCCATCTCTCGCAATGCCCCAAAAGGACCGCTAAAATGTGTAATGGCCCGGGAGGGGGACGTCAACCTACGGTCAGTACCCACAAAGGAAGATAGGGGGTCAATATAAACCTAGCTCACCTCGGGGCACTACGACCCAGAATAGTGACGCGTGGAGTGTGGGGAACCGCAAGGACCCCTTTCACATGGGATCTTCAGACAAATCATCTCTTTCGCCAATCTTTCTAACCCAAATACCCCACAATCATATTTATACAGGGGTCTTTAAAACAGGCCCGGGCAGAGGGTGGGGGCATAGCTTGTGGTATCTCCCTAAAAGGGAATTATTGAAACCCGAAGACGCGGAGCGAAATTTGGCCGCCCCTTTATCCCCCCAAATCGACCGCAGAAGTTTCACCCAAGGTCGTTAAAAGGCAGATCGAGGAGGGGGAGGGGGCTACGGGGGATGAATGCAGTGGAGGAGGGCAGGGGGATGAAGAGAGGGAATGGGTGAGGATGAAGATGAAGCAGGGAAAATGTGCTGGATATACAAATGTAGCCGTGATGGGGTATGGGGCGCAATTCTTCCGAACTTGTCCAAGCTCCATAATTAAGTTAGATCACCAAAAGGCGTGACGAGGCGAAAGACTCTGTCGTGTGGAAGTCAGCAGGAGAGACCCAGCGGCTCCACATTGAAACGCTGTTGATTCTGTTCTCATGACAACGAAAGAACCATTTCCTGCTCCGTGTTTTCTATGATGCACCCACCGAATCATGAGCGCAGGTCGGGTCCCATTCTTTTTTACCCCAGACAATTGCTGTTCGCATTTGTACAGAAATCCATCATCCCATTTTTTCAATGAATGAGAACGAAAATTTATGTAATCCAACAAGGAAAGATTCCCTTAAAGAGGTAATGAGAAAGATTTTAGCATAAGGGGATAACTTCAGAAGAAGCATAGGTAGTCAAAGGACCGAACTTAACCCTCCCACTGAAGCTCTCTAAAGGGGCAACGTACCCCCCCCCCCGATCACCTCGACAAAGAAACACAAAGTTATTAAAACTCAATTAAAGGAGCTTCAACCGCAAAAAATTAAGGGGGAATAGGCGTTTATTGGGTCCCCCTTCCCTGTTTCCTTAGAAGGGGTTGGTGATAATTAAGAGTTCGCCAATTTATAGAGACCCCTTCCCCGCCCCCAGACTCACGAACGTTAGCAATTTCCCACTTTGGAGAAAACGGGGGGGAGGTATGGGGGAGAAAAATCAAGGAGAATTGGAGGAAGGCGGCATTAATTGAGGCGAGAGGGCAAACAGCCAGTGAGTTAGGGCGAGGACACTGAAAGGGAGCCCGGCAGACTCAAGAGAGGGTACCAAACGAACAAAGACGGATCTCACGTTTAAAAGGGGGGAGGGGGCAACCGATTAATGGAGTGTCCTCGAAAAAGAACAGTCAGAAATTTAGGCAATACAAACATTGGCTATAATTGTCTAAATTAGTTAACTTCAAAGATATTTCCTATCAAACTCATCTCCAAACTCGTATCAAACTCACGTAATTTCATTCCACCCTTCAAATTCATACATAGCTTTCCATCTATTCCATACTCTTAACTAAACGCCATCTAACGAGAGCATTCGGGAAGCGGGACTAATATCATGCCGAATAATCTCTGGAGAGGCAAAATCAATCGGAGACGAACGCCTCTCATCTAAGCCATGCCCTGCTTTGGGGGCAAAAAAAATTAACAAAATAGGAGAGGGGGGGAGCATACAGCCCACGGGGAAAGGATGGAGAATGCAGCCCACGGGGGGAAGGATGGAGAATGCAGCCCACGGGTGGGTGGATGGAAAATGAAGCCCACGGGGGTGGGGGTGGATGGAGAATGCAGCCCACGGGGATGGGGGTGGATGGAGAATGCAGCCTACGGGGGTGAGATGGATGGAAAATGCAGCCCACGGGGGTGGATGGAGAATACAGCCCACTAGGGGAGGGAGGGAGCATACGGTCCACGGGGGATGGATGGAGAATGCAGCCAACGGGGGAGGATGGTATATGGAGAATGCAGCCCACGGGGTGGTGGATGGAGAATGCAGCCCACGGAAGGTAGATGGAGAATAATGCCCACGGGGGTAGATGGAGAATACAGCCCACAGGGGGGTGGATAGAGAATACAGCCCACAGGGGATCCCTCCGCCTGAATGACGGGCCCATCCAGCGCTGTAACTTAACAAGAAAACCAACGAGGGAATATTTTTTTTCAAAAGTGGCTATTTACAAACATAATGAAAATGACGTTAAAAGGCAAAAAAAAACCCCCTCTCTCTCAAAAGAGGGGGCCAGAAGGGGGATACTTATCATTTATTAAAACCCTGATGGAGAAAACCAACGGGTGCATCTCCACAAGAAAGTGGATACGTAAGGTGAAGGCAAAACCCGCCGGAAGGTATATAACACGAGTAATGCAAAGAGGAGACTACTTGGGGGCATACGGGCGTATTATAAATAGCAAGGGAATAAGTTCGTATAAAGAACACCTACACTCTAGAATACACACACAGCCCTCGACTCCCTAGCGAGGGGCACGAACACCAAACCTTGTTCCAGAGGGGATTAAATATCCCCCCAGTGATTAAATGCTCCCCCAATGGCACGCGGAACCGATGATGCTGAACACCGGACAAGGAAAAGGGAAATATAATTCCAAGCACTTTCGTCTTTATTCCTTGAAGGGGCCTTTGATAAAGACGAAAGCGCGCCGTGGCGTTCTATTTCGTTATCGCAAAGCGGACCCCATCAATTGCCATCCTGGGGCACAAGGGGCCCCCAAACATTGGACGGTGACGGGTCTCAATTCAATAGGGTCAAAAAGAGGGGCAGAATAGCCAGCCTTTAAACCAGCTCGCGCGGGTGAGTCCCCTTATCCAATCTAAGGTCAGTAAACGTCTTCATAGGATTATTTTACAGTGCGAGTACCCCCCTCCCCTTTACATCAAGGCCCATTTCACTTATGGGTACCGATGGATACGTTTAGTCGCATAATGAGACAGGCAAATGCCACCAGTGGTAATATTACTTCCCAACCCCAACAGGGACTAAAACTCACAAATTTAACCCTTTTATTCATTCATTTTTACTCTTTAGAACAGATATTTTCCTAAAGCAAAGTGATTCAAATCCCGGCTGTCCTAAAATTGAGTGCGTATTTTGATGAAATTGAAAACTTTTAAGGCAAATTCTTGTTCAATTATGTTCATCATGTTCAAATTGTGCTCTGCAAAAAATTCTAGTGTCCCCTAATTTTAATTTGTTTTTCAATCCTTTTCATAATTTCTTCTTAATGGATATTAAAAAGAAAAAAAATAATGTTTATTTTTCCGGCTCAATTATGATCGCAAAAAAAGGGTTTTTCCTGTGTTGAACACAAGACTGTGCACTGTTGTCTCGGGTATATCAAGTGTCTGACTGTCCTTTTTCACCGAAGTTCTTGGTTCATTTTCAAACAATTGTAGAATTTGTTCAGTTTTGTTGGGGTCAATCTTTTCCCGTCCTCTTCCCTTCCTACCATGTACGGATCCGGTTCTTTTAAATTTGTTCACAACTGAACGCATGGATCGCGTTGTCTGTGGGTCCAAGTTTTCTAAACTTTCTTTGCAACTTTTCCCGTACTTCATTAAATTTCGCTCCTCTGATACGAGCTATCACAACAAAAATCCGCTCTTCTGTATTCATTATTAAAGGATTTAAAAACAAATTAAAATTAGGGGACACTAGAACTTCTTGCAGAGCACAATTCGAACATGATGAACATAATTGAACAAGAATTTGCCCTAAAAGTTTTCAATTTCATCAAAATACGCACTCAATTTTGGGACAGCCGGTATAACCAACTTACCAGCGAATAGACAGAGGGAAGGGGGGAGAGGTGGTGAGGAAAAGGTGGTATATGTATGCTTTATTATCGCCAGACTTAAATTTATTGAGACAAAAGATCCCTCTTTTTAATGAGGTTGCCGCACGGGTTGATTCCCGCCATCATCGGCTCAATTCAGGAACGAAGTTAAAACCCGCCCCCCCCCAAAAACGCACGCAATTTTACCCCGAGCTGAATGATGCATTAAGAGCATTGCCGGCGTTCAATAAATAAAAGATTGTGTATGCAAAATTCCCATAGGAAAAGGAACCAGATTTAACAATCCCCGGCATTATTCTTCGTTCGAAAATTAAACGAGATTTAATTTAATGCGTAATACAAAGACGAGCGCCAAAATAAAGACGGATTAAATTATTCCTTTAAACTAAAAGGACACTTCGAAGGAGCTTTGGAAGAAATGTTAGTCTTTGGACGATGTATTTCACTCGTTAAATAAAACATAACCCAAATACGAGATTCTCAGGTCTGTCACGATTACTAGCAAATAGATTTTACACTCTAGAATTTACGCGAGAGCATTTCTTAGTGAAGAAAAGTAGGTTAAGAAAAAAGAAAGAGAAAATAACAAAAGTAATAGGTGGAAGATACAAGGTTTGGACAAAATAATAGAAACGGGGGATATTTTGGAACCCTATATTTTCGCCAAAGTTTGGGCATAAATAAGAATTCCAAATGAACAAATCTTATGGTCATGCAATGCAAACATGATGTACTTGATGTAATAATCAAGGCATTTATTTTTTTTTTTACAGATCTATACATCGGGGCAAGTTGTTTGAGCGCGAATGGCCGGGGCCTCGGAACAAACACTGCCAAATTATTTAACGTTTCGTCGAGAGCTCAATTTTCTTTTCATTACAGCACCCATCTGGAGACTGCCACCGAGAGCATAAGTCGACCCAATATAAAATTTAGCATAGTACGAGGCAAATTACCCCCCCCCCCAAAAAAAACAAAAACGAAACAGAACAAAGGCAAAAACCAGGGAGCACGCATGCTCCGTCGTCGGGGAGAGGCTGCCCCCCCCCCGGCGCATCATGCGACCAAAACCAAAGAGTTAAATAAAATGGAGGCTAGCTTCCTCCAAAAAGTCAAATAGTCCACTGGTTTGTGTGCACAAACCCGTCCAGAGTACAAGGGATAAGGGTAGCAACCCCGCTCGTCCTGGTACCAGGACAGATAACGTGAGCGAAGATCACCCAGACTGGGACATTCAACAAGAACGTGCCGAACATTCTGGGGGACAACGCAATAAAGTGCTATTTGTGTTTTGGAACACCAATTAAGGAAGCGCTTCCCTCCGCCATCATCTCTGAAAGAGCTGTAACATGTTCTGCTTCAGGAGTAGATTAAGATTCCCGTAGCTACCGTCCAAATCTTGTATTCGAGGTCTTGAACGTGTTGAAGCAGTATTGCTGCCAAAGGAGGAACAATTCAATATTAAATAATGAAATTGTTAACGTTTCCCTTTATTTAGTCCAACCGCTCTAGGTGAGAGCAGACAAGGGGGTGAATCAAATTTTGAGAATAATGACCAGCTATAGAAGTCCGCGACAATTAGTCCATCTACCCGACCGATGTGACCAGGTTATGGGAAGACCGGTGATTCACAAATAGCCGTTCCAGCGTCATTCAAGGTCATACGATCTCCTACCTTATCTACGCCGATTTTACACATGGGCACGACCCGCTGATGGAGATTAGTAAGGGATCTCCTAGAAATAACCTTTGCCTTGAACAACGCATTCGGTCCGGTTCACGCCTCGGATTGCGCAGTCGATTTGGGTAGACTTTACGGGCAGCCGGCGTCAATCGGAGCTTAAGATGTAGGTTCCCACTGGGATATGTTGCGCAGCACGTGATGCGCGCGGATAAACAAACGAGAACTGAATACGAATAAGGAGAGGAAAGGGATAAGAGCCGCGAAATAACTAAAGGAATAGCAACCGCGAAAGGGGAAACAAAAGTGGTGCGAAGATGGGAAAGTTTTGAAATTAGAATTCAGGGCACAAAAAATAATGAATGCATGAGGCAAAGGGAGATGATTATTATTATTTTATTTCTGGCAGTCGCCATCAAAGAACACAAAAGGACCGAAATTACGAACAAAATACTTAAAGTCTGCTGACCAAAAAGTCGCGTGCCCTCACTTATTCTGATTTATGACCATAAGACCTTCAAAAATTCCCGGAGTAACCTTGGGAGGACCTTTGTATACCCACATACCTTAGCATAGCATAGTAAAGAGCAGCTCAGCCTAGCATAGTATAGCCTAAACTTACCTAGTTACAAGGAGATACAAAGAAGAAGAGTACCCTAGAAGACCTTAAGGTCTATACAAGGAGGGTACTTTTGGCGCAATCCTCGAGGGGGTCCGTTGGCAACCTCGAAGATCACTCGCGAGGATCTTAACGGTGATTTCGCAAGACTTTATCTAGTCTTGACTTGAACTGGTCAACAGATTCACTGTTGACAACTTCCGTCGGAAGTGCGTTCCAACTACCGCAGATACTGTAGGTGAAGAATTTCCCGCACAGATCACGGTGGTACCGCTTCAGTTCAAGTTTGTAGCCGTGATTTCTTGTTCTCCCCTCGCTGAGCTGGAAAATATCCCCGTAGTCCAGTCTGTCGAAGCCTCGAAATATTTTAAACATTTCGATAAGCTGACCACGTAGTCTCCGGGTCTCCAGCGAGAACATATCTAATTCCCTTAGTCTATCCTCATAACTTTTATGTCGGATAGAGGGAATCAGCTTGGTTGCCCTGGCTTGTACGCGTTCCAATCTCGCGATGTCCTTTCGCAATGAAGGACTCCAAAATTGTACGGCATACTCCAGGTGCGGTAGGACGAGGGAGTTGTACAGACACAGTACTATATTCTTGTTCCGATATCCAAACTGTCGCTTTATATACCCTAACATCCTTTGGGCTTTCTTTTCCACCTCAATACACTGTTTCGAGAACAGCAGTACCCTTAAGGATATAGGGTGATTAGGGATTTCGGTGGCCGATATGCATCACTTTGCATTTGCTCACGTTGAAAGGCATTTGCCACGTGTCAGACCACTCCCCAATCTTCCGAAGATCATCTTGCAGGCGGGCAGTATTTCCATTCTTTGCAACGTTCATACCAAGCTTGGTATCGTCTGCAAATTTACAAATCTTGGCAACCATGTCACCGTCCATGTCGTTGACGTAGATGATGAATAGTAGTGGTCCCAGGACAGAACCTTGAGACACCCCGCTAGTAACGGGCACCCACTCAGAAGCCTGTCCATTCACCACCGCCCGGTGCCGTTAGTATAGCATAGCATAGTATAACCTACCCTGTATTAAAAAACATAGGATAGCCTACCCGTGCCGGGCCTAACCTAGCCTAGTATAACCTATCATAGTATAGGCTACTTTATCCTACTTTAGCTTAGTACAACCTAGCCTATCATATCCTAGTATAGCCTAGCCTAGCATATTATAGGCATGCCAGAGTCTAGCCTAGTATAGTTAAGCTAGAATAGGCTACTATAGACTAGCCGATATATCCTTGCATACGATAGCCTATCCTAGCATAACCACACCTAACATAATATAGCCAAGAGTATCATATTATAGCCCAGCCTAGTATATCGTAGACTAATATAGCATACCATACCCTAGACAAGAATAACCTTGCATAGCTTAGTCTATTATAGCCTTGGTTCGCTAGCCTATCGTACCCTAGCGTATTCTAGCATAGCAGAGCATAGCCCTCCCTAGCCTATTATACTTTAGCCTACCCTAGCATAGCATAGTATAGCCCTATCTAGCCTAGCATTAACTATCCTAGACAAGTATAGCCTATACTATCATATTATACCCTAGTCAAGAGTAGCTTAGTATTGTCTAGCCTAACATACTCTATGATATCCTAGCATAGCATTTTATAGCCTAAATTAGCATAGTATATCTTACCCTTATACATTATATCTTAGCATAGCTTAGCATAGTATAGCCTATTCTAGGCTTGCCTAGCAGACTATAGTATATTATAGCCTAGTTTAGTCTAGCAGAGTATCGGCCGAATAGTTATGATATTATTACCAAAACAAAATAATTCCGGGGCTAAACTTTGGAAGACTTTGGCAATTATATCATTGGAAAGAGAATGTAAAACAACATAATGGTTTTGAATTTCGTTAGAATCGGCCAAATAGTTATGATGTTATTGCCAAAACAAAATAATTCACGGGCTATCCTTGGAAGGACGATGGTAATTATATCATTCGAAAGAGAATGTAAAACAACATAAGGGTTTAACATTTTGTTAGAATTGGCAGAATAGTTATGATGTTATTGCAAAAAAAAAAAATTCCAGGGCTAACCTTGAGAGGACTTTAGCAATTGTAGCATTCGAAAGAGAATGTAAAATAACATAAGGGTTTCAAATTTCTTTAGAATCGGCCGAATAGTTATTACAAAAACAAAAAAAGCAAAACAGGGACCGACCGACCGACATAGTGAGATGTAGAGTCGCTCGCGATTAGACCCGCCCGCGACTAAAGAAAAGAAAAAGAAGCGTCGCCATGTACGCCAGGGGGTTTCCCCTCAGGGGCGCGAGCGCGCAATTAACAATTTAATTAAACATTAGAGCAGTGGTCGGGGAACAGGGGTAAATTACCCCAAATGGGGTAATTTAGAAAAAAATGGGGGGTAATGGATGTGCTAAGTGAGGGAAACGAATATTAGGTTGGAGAAAAGGAATGCATCGAGGAGCCTTTCTTCTATTTTTCGGTCAAATCTGGCAACATTTCTCCTAATTAAGTGGCATTTTGCCATGTTTTGAACATGCCTCTTTCAGAGTAGTTGATGAATTAGTAGAGTTGATCAAGTGATATAATAATTATTTATATAAGGTGAGTTATGATATAATCTATAATATTTACGTTTCTGTATAAACTTTTGATATTAAAATTCAACAAAAGTTAAATATATAAATATAAGATTAGTTTAAACTTTAGGATATTTTAATTTATTTGTAAAGGGCCTAATTATCCCATTAGTTGTTTGGGTGCCATTTCTCACTTTTTTAGGGGTAACTATTATATTTTTCATTTATTTATTTATTTTTATTTTAATTAATTATTTTATATTAAAAGTAAGTTTTTTAACGAGTTTAACTCTATTTAAGAAGATTTCATGCAGCCCCTACAGATGTAATGCTCACTCTTTTTAAGTCTTATTGTTTGAATTTTTATGGTTGTGAGTTGTGGTTTGATTTTAGGTTATGTTATTTTAAAGTTTTAATTTAAACTCTTAAATTCGTCACTAAATATTTTTTTATTTTTCAAAAATAGAAGTCAAAAGACCTTAAAAAAGTGATAGATGTCTTTCATTTTCAGATGGCATCAGCAAGGAAAAGGACATATCAGGCAGAGTTCCTTAATTATGGCTTCACAGAAATAGATTACAAAGGACAAATGAAACCTCAATGTGTCGTCTGTATGAAAGTACTGACTGACGAGTCTTTCAAAAAGAATCAACTGAAGAAACACTTGGACAAGGTTCATTCACAGCTGTCTTTCAAACCACGGGAATACTTTGAGAATCTGGAAAAAACAGTCAAAAGACAGAGATTGGAAAATAACAAGAGTGCAACGTTTGACCAACGTTCAGCAGCAATAGCTAGTTTTGAAGTGGCATGGTTGGTTGCTCGAAACAACAAACCACATACTATTGGTGAAGACTTAATCAAACCGGCGGCTGTGAAAATGGCAGAAGTAATGTGTGGGCAGAAAGTAGCTAAACAACTGAATACAGTGCCTTTGTCTGCAAGAGTTATTAAAGAAAGAATTTCCATTTTGGCAGAAAATATGAGAGAACAAGTGATTTATTCAGTAAAAAGAGTAAAGAGTTTGCCATTCAACTTGAGACTACAGATGTCAGTAGCAATTCGCAGCTGATGGTATACATTCGATACAGGGGTTCTGATGAAATTGAACAAGAAATGTTGGTATGTTCTCCTCTTGAGTTGAGAACTTGTGGTATTGATGTGTTCAATAAGGTTGATGCATACTTAAAAAAAAGTGTTGATTTAAAGTGGGAAGATTGTATCGCAGTATGAGTTGATGGAGCTCCTGCCATGCTTGGTCACGTCACTGGTTTTGTGGCTTTGGCCAAACAACAGAATCCAAATATTCAGGTCATCCATTGTACATATAATACATCGCCATTGGAAGCTGTGTTGAATGATGCAATTAAGATTGTCAATGTTGTAAAAGGGCATGCGCTAAACACGATGTTTCGTGATTTATGTGAGGATGGAGAGGCTGAATATTCAACCCTTCTTTTCCATACGGAAGTGAGGTGGCTTTCACGTCGAAGTGTCCTGAATAGAGTGTGGGCTCTTAAAACCGAACTTGAAATATTCCTGCAAGATCAAAAGACACACTTGCAGAGAAGTTCAGAAAATCAACCTGGCTAGCTCTTCTTGCATACTTAGCTGACGTTTTTTGGCATGTAAATGCGCTGAACAAGGAATTGCAAGGAAAGAAAATCAATCTCATCTTAGCAAGGGAAAAAAATTCAGCATTTGTATCAAAGCTTCAGTTTTGGAACCAAAAAGTAAATGCCAATAAGATTGCTGTCTTTCCAAACCTGGCAGAGTTTTTGGAAGAATGTGAAGCCTGCAGTTTTAGTGACGTGAAGGAATCAGTCACAAGGCACCTGACCAAACTTAGGAATAGGTTCTGTGACTACTTTCCAGAGCTTGATTCACATACTGTCAGCTGGGTTGTAAATCCCTTCAAATGTGAACTGGCTGATTTGCCTGAAGAGCCTGAAGGATTGACAGAAGAGCTTATTGAACTGCGTTCCAACAGTGAAACAAGAATGGAATTTGAGACCAAGGATGACCTCTCAAGTTTTTGGATGTCAAAAGCTACAAAGGCTTATAAAACTGCACATTTGGAAGCAACTAAAATGCTGCTACCTTTTGCAACAACCTACCTTTGCGAACAAGGTTTTTCTACCCTTGTAAATCTAAAAACAAAATACAAAAACCGGTTGGATCCTGAAGACAGCATCAAACTAGCAGTGACATAAAAAAATCCATGATATTGAAATTGTTTTATCAAAGATGAAACAGTATCATTTTTCCAAAGCCTGAGGGAGCTGATATATTCAAGTTTTCAATATTTTTTTCATTAGTTTTATTTGTGTACCATTCTCATGCCAGAAAGGGTAAACATTTTTTCCTCATAATAGTGGATTCAAAACATTTTCGTATTTTGTTTTTGTACGATTTTGTTTTTGACGACATAAAATGATCTGAAACGGTCGAGGTATTGGAGATTAGGCCAACGGGAAATGTCGGGCGATGGCAACAAACTTTAAATTCCCGTCAGCCGTTCCCACATCTTTACTATACAGTCCAAAGTGCTGTCCTGGTTCCTGCCATGTAGTCAGAGTGGGGAAAAATAAAACGCTGGTCCGGTCGTTCAGTCTGTGCAGACCAGCCTGGCGCCCTGTGAAGCGAACTCATTTACCACCATCTCTACATGTCCAGAAACACAACAAAAGACGATCTCGGCACCTTCCCGGCTCGCAGCCGGGAAAAACTACAGGATGCGGATATTCCAATGACTCAGCGCGCTCTGCCACCCTCTATAAATCACAATTCGCTCTCTGGACCGGGCATGGCTCACAATCACTCGTACCGAGCGATGCATTACAACCACCTTGGCCGTGAATACAATCCCAGCGCCCGGAAGAGCCCCGTTTGGTACAATTAGGGAGGATGGGGCATGGAAGCCAAATCCTTCTTCAAATTAGGAGCCATTCGTATACATTGGCACGGCTCCAGTGAGACGATATGTGTTACAAGAAAGAGGAACGCAATATTCCTTGTGCTGTAGAAGCTTCGGGAGCAGAGGCATGGCGACAAGCGGCAGAGGTTCACAGCCTAGACCTCCTTTTCAAACAACTAGACGAATCACAATGCTTTGAAGGTGGGCGAGATTCGCAGGAATTTACACACTTGGCTTTACACGATACATTTTTATCGTGCGCAGCATTAGAGCAATTAATACATATCTGTGGATGAGCCGATTTGGTAAATCGACATCTATTGGTGGCTGAAGCGGTTGCAGTGGTAGCACCGCGAAAAGGGCACGAATTTCTTCACGATATAGTGGTACCAACCAGCCCATACTGATTCAGTGATCCTCTCCAGGTCGAAAGGGACGGATAACGTCGTGGATTTAAAGACTCCACCTTCTTTCCACGACACTCAAACCAGAGAGCTCCATGGTCGCCAAGTTCTTCTGTGATACATCCAAAGGAGTAGTTTATCACTTACCTAGGGGTCGCTACCGCATATCCCTTGTACTCGGGACAGATTCGTGCAACCCTGATTGGGGCAGTTTTGATTTTTTGGAGGAGGCAAGCCTCGTCCAACTATGTTGTTTGGTGTTGGTTGGTTGCTTTGGGGCCAGGGAGGGGAAGCTATCCAACGCCGGTGGGTCTGACTTTGTTTGTAGTATATTGTTTTTGTCGTTGTTTTTTAATATAGCTTAAGAATTAGGGTAAATATTTTTTCGGTGACTATGCTCTCGGTGGCTGTCACCAACTGGGCGCCCCTGAAAGAAAGAAATCCCTTCCCCATTACACACTACCCCTTTTGAAAAATGTACGGTAGGGTGTGATGTCACTGACAGAGGTATGCCATCCAGTGTCTGAAAACCCATTCAATTTGGCACTTTGTGCTGGGTTAGCAACATTGACCAAGACTGAAAAACGGCCCACCCATGGCTCCCTACCCAGAAAGGAATTTAATCCATGACGCTTACGGAGTCTGGGCCCATTCCGACAGCTCAGTTCCGTCAGGGGGAAGGGGGTCCTCCCACTTGACTGAGTTCAAATACGAGGCGGAAAGTGCCTGCCCCGGGACACCGAAAGCTTTCTAAATAGCAATTGGCAGATGTAGAGTAGGGGGGGGGGGGTAATAAGGAAAAGGGGGAATAAAAACAGGTCCCCTAATATGTAGGGTGGTGGTCACCTACCCGGAGAGTAGTAGGGCCGTGAAGACCCGATTGTGCTTCAGGTGCCATGCATAGCATCATCCTCTCACGGCGACTGGGGCCGGAAGAACGCAGCGTATCTTCAGATCTGGCTGAGTTGGAATCACACTCGGTGAACCAGGAGTTCCTTGCAAGTATTGGGGACCAAGAGAAATGCGCCCCATCCCTCCATGTGTCAGGTGCACCAGTCTACACAGGGTATCACCAGGGGTGGGGGCGAAGGTGGAATTAAAGAAAAATAGACGAGAAGAATGTAAGAGAAAACGCTGAAGCGCCGTGCCAGGCACACGGGAGCGCCCGCGCACACAAAATGGTATCAGGTTTGTGACTTCTCTAGTGTCTGGCGAATGGGAGTTATGCATTCAGTGCCAAGGCAATCCCTCCCACCCTTCCCTCTCCAGAGGGGGAACTAATTCCCCTCTTGCACTCAGCTATGACGTACGAGAAAGTTAGATAGAGACTGAGGAACTGGGCTAAACCCCTCGCCCCATACAGAGTCCATGGATTCATCCTTCAAAATGGTTCACGAGATGTCTGTCCTTGCCCTGCAACAATGCTCTCAGTACCAATAAAGACTAGATCCCCCCCCCCCTCCTCGTTTAACGCCATTCTAATTCCCCCAAGAAGAACGCGGAAGTCGGTTGTCGAACTCGAACACGGACGAGTAATCGAACCGCGACCCCAATTGAAGCGGGGAAGGATCCAATTCCCCGGTTCCCTCCCTTCTGTACCATCCCCTCGCGAGGGGAATGCCAAAGAGCTGATCCAGGAAACGATTTAGCAACAAAATAAACATGGTTTAAGTTCTCCGATGAGGGAAAAGAGGGGAGGGGAATTATTTACGATGGTTTTCTCTGGTATTGGTCAGTTCTTATTTTGAACTCCCCTCAGAACGGTAGTGTCGGAATCATTGTCATTCGCGATCAAATTTCCATTCCCTCTTTTCTTCCTCTATTCGTTTTACTCCGGCCATTCTTCCCTTCACTGAGGGACCCCAACCGGTTCTTTTACACCCTTTAGAGTGGGTTTGCTCCTCACTGAGTGACACGAGGGAAGACGCCTACCCCGGGTTTCTAAATTAACAAATTTTATCTTCTCTGATCCGAAGTCAGAGCAGAAAGCAATTACCCTCACTTTACATGTCAATTTGATCCATGGACGTTTACATGAAAGGACATCTATCTCCATCAAAGGGTAACCCTCCTACAATCTCGACTTCCCCCAAGACGGGTAGCCGCTGTCAGAGGAATGAGTCGATGACCAGAGAGCGAGAGGAATGCTCAAACTCGTGTACAGACCGAATCGCATCTCCATAATAATCGTTTCGTCAAATCTCATTTTCCCCTCACCTCTCGCCCCTCTTATATCACACTTATTGATGGCTGTTGAACATGTACGACTCGAGGGGAAATGATAGAGATGGAAAGACATCATGCCAAGTCAACAGTAGCAATCAGGGACCGAGGCCATATTTGCCTCCCCACTCGAATACACCAGCACTTCTTACTACGCCCTTCTCTCTCTGCCACCCTCACTCTCGCTCGACGGAGAAGTGATACGTTATGACCTCAAATAAGACGCCGGCGCAGCGATTTCGAGACGAAGAAGCAAGCCCCGTCCATATTTACCATCGATTCGAGGGTAAATAAGGGCATTCATCCGTTCGTGGTCGGAGAGAGAGAGAGAGGGGGGAAAGGGGGGCATATATCAGGAGCAAATGAGACGACAGGCTAAGACGCGCGGAGTTGAACATCAATGCCAATACTGAAGCTACAACTCTGTGAAAGAAGAATAAATGAAAACCACAACATCCATCCAATGCGCCCCACCCCCCCAAATGCCCATAATCGCCCCAATCTTCAAGCCCCCCCCCCCTCGTGGATTCCACCTCTCAATAAAATGACAGTTTACACACTTGTAGATAAAAAAAAAATAACTTCATACTGCACATGATTGTGCTGTGGGAGGGAGGTTAAATTGGCTGGGGAGTGGATGAGAAGACGTGAGGAAGGCGGCAAAAATTAGAGACGAGTGAAAGGCTGAACTGCGAGGGTGAAAGTGTGCGAGAGATTGCTTGAGAGCGGGAGAGAAGTAATTATAACCAAGGGGGTGGAGCAAATGTAGAGCTTACTTAAGGGATTGCCATTAGGTAGTACAAAGTCTGCATGTGAGTATGGAAGAACTAGAAATAGTGGAATGCTGAATGGTGGAGTGATGTGAAAATTTCCGGAAAGTGGAAAGCATACTTGCAGACTCTTCATGAAATAAGCGTATCAGGGAGATGCTTATAAATGTATAGGAGACGAAAAGAGCAGAGAAACGAGTGAAAAAGAGTAGAAAAGGTACGAATGGATCATTTAGAAACAAGATGGTCCATATCTAGATGGGAAGAGGAAATTATTTCGGAAGAATGTGAGAAAGGCGAGAAACCAAACATTAAATATGAGAACGGGAGCTTTCTTGATGAACTGTGTAATGCGAGTATGCAAGAGGAAATGAATATGAAAATAAATTACTTCGAAGATGCAAATAGGGTAATGGATCAGGGTAAGGAGCCAGCCGGTCAGTATGTAAGAAGTGGTCGGTAGTGTGAAAATTCAGAAAAGGGGGAACGGAGCTGGAGTGGATAGTATAAGGGTCAATGCTCGAAAAAAAATATGGGGAGCGTTGTTTGATAGGGTATAAAGAGGAAGCGGGGGAGGGGGGCTTTAAATGGCGTTGATGCGAGCCAATCCCACTTTTTGAGTGTGACTTACGAGGGTCATGATGATAATGCACAATGGTAAAAACACGCTCATGCCTCAAACGAGCACCCATTCATTTACACACGCGAGCGTGGTCCCTAGGTCTGATCATAGGCACAGCCCTCACTAGAAAGGGAAGGGAGCCTCTTTTATTAATTCCTAGAACCAAAACTAAAAGTAATCCAACGAGGAAAAACAACTAACGCCGTAAAACGTGTGACAAAAGTAAAAATACTTAAAATATAAAAAATCCTCCCCACCTCTTTCTTACTACAGGGGGATGGGAGAATTGCAGCAAGGCCCCCTCGGACCCCCCTCGAATTAGCACCCGACCCTGACGGGATCTTTAGTGGGCGGGGGGAGCACTCAGAAGACCCCCAAAATGAAGGCCCCAAGCAGAGCTACTCATTCTAGAAGTCACTCGAGTCGAAGAGAATTAAAGAGGAGAGACTTGAACGTTTTCGAGGGAGGGGGGATTATGAAGGGGGCTGGGGGGCGCAACGATGAGGGGAAATTATGAACAGGGCTGGGGAAGGCGAGGTTCAAAATGTCAAAACAGGTCGGGGTTCCGGGATGGGTGAAAACATTTTCAAATCAAAATTAGGCGGAAGACGCCGGTCAAGGACAGCACACACGTGGTCGCGAATGTGTGTACGTGCGCGTGATCGTATGTACATTGGCGGTGTGTGTGGACGAGAAAGAATACGTAACGATAGTGTAAATGTGTAAAAGTAATGGGAAGAGACACTATGTATGTGATATGAATACGTAGGAATAGTGTAGAAGTATACACATATACGTATGTGAGCGACTTCATAAGGGTTTTGGCACGCACATATGCATTTTTTTAATAAATCTAAACCAACGTGGGCATCGGAAAGGTTTCGAAGATATATTCTCAAAAATTGAAGTTAGGGGATGTGAAAATGTGTGGAAGGGTGTTTCGACATACTTTGGTCGCACTTTATTTAAACAAGGTCTGCTGACCAAAAGGTCACGTGCTCTTACTTATTCCGATTTATGACCTTACGACCTTCAAAACATTCAATAATTCCCGGACTAACCTTGGGAGGACTTCGGCAATTCTATCAATCGAAAGACAATGTAAACCAACATGAGGGTTTCAAATTTCGTTAGAATCGGCCGAATAAAAAGCAAACCGGGGACCGACCGACATAGTAATATGTAGAGTCGCTCGCGACTAAAAACAACAAACGTGTACATAACAAAACGATCACAATCACACATGCGCATTAATACCTCCACACCTCCCATAAGTAACTCGAGCGAAATATCCTCTGGATTATTATGCTTTCGATAAGGAAATGGAGCGAACAGAGCCATTTAAAGGGACCGAATAATCCGGAAAGAGCAACAAACTGTTCCGCGCGTCGAAACTCGTGGCGTCCCGTCCCTTGTCGGTTCGCCTTTTAAGTTATTGGTCCCTCCCCCATAGATATAATATGGTATTGATATAATGTAATGTCATACCACGACAATATATATATATATATATATATATATATATATATATATATATATATATATATATATATATATAAATATCCCTCCCCCCCCCACTCTCTCTTGGATTCCCAGAGCGAAATGGAGACAAACGGTCCTAAAGAGAGAGAAAGACAAACGGACCTAAAGACGAGCGCTCCTAGAGTGAGAGAAACCGGGAATACGAGTACCTCGGAGGACATTGCTATCCAGACCGAGGAAGCACTATTTAGGGAAAGCCCTAACCTACAGCTTGAGGAAGAGCCTACTACGGATGAAGGCTCTCGCAAACCCACCTCTCTCACCTGTAGCTGTGGGTACTGAAAATATATTTGGTTGTGCTAAGGAAAAGAGCACAACCAGGAATTCAATAAAGCTGAAAAATTATTTCAAGAAAATTACAAGGCCAACTTTTATCTGGAACTACCTTCCGACTTCATTGTCTTCGATTGTACCATTCGTCCTGAAATCTCTACGTACTAAAAACCATTCGGTCAATTCTATCCTTAAATAACGCAACACCTGAACTATTGAATACCTATTAAGGTGGTTCGTTTAGTGAAGTAGTTGCCCACCAGAGTAGACCTGAACCACGGGCGTCCAAGCTACCCTTAACCAGAATAGTAGTAGGAATCGCGATTGGAAAACAATTTCAGGCGATAACTTATTCTCGAAGCCTCGAAGAAGGTTGAACACCTCTACCAGTTGACCGCGCAGTCCCCTGGTCTCTAACGAACAGAAACAGAGCTCTAGTCATCTCATTTGATCGACAGGATCAGTTTTGTGTCCCCTGGCCAGCAGTTTGATGCCCTTTAGAAGGTTCAGGGGCTCAAACCGAACCACCTACTCCAAGCGAGGTCGCACCAGAGCTATACAAGATCAACACAATGACCTCATTTAGAAAACTGACCTGCCTCTTAATGGACCTTAACAGTCGCTGAGGTTTTCTTATCTGCCTCGACACACTACCTGGAGAACTTTTAAGTCGATGCTAAGCAGCACACTTAATTAAGTCTTCTTCCACGTCTTCCTGAACTATTGAATACCTATTAAGGTGGTTCGTTTAGTGAAGTAGTTGCCCACCAGAGTAGACCTGAACCACGGGCGTCCAAGCTACCCTTAACCAGAATAGTAGTAGGAATCGCGATTGGAAAACAATTTCAGGCGATAACTTATTCTCGAAGCCTCGAAGAAGGTTGAACACCTCTACCAGTTGACCGCGCAGTCCCCTGGTCTCTAACGAACAGAAACAGAGCTCTAGTCATCTCATTTGATCGACAGGATCAGTTTTGTGTCCCCTGGCCAGCAGTTTGATGCCCTTTAGAAGGTTCAGGGGCTCAAACCGAACCACCTACTCCAAGCGAGGTCGCACCAGAGCTATACAAGATCAACACAATGACCTCATTTAGAAAACTGACCTGCCTCTTAATGGACCTTAACAGTCGCTGAGGTTTTCTTATCTGCCTCGACACACTACCTGGAGAACTTTTAAGTCGATGCTAAGCAGCACACTTAATTAAGTCTTCTTCCACGTCTTTAAAAATATACACTGCCTTTTTCGAGTAAGTAGTCCGTCCGGCTGGGGATTCGCATACCCGATGTGCATTACTTTACACTTGTCCAAGTGGAAGGGCATCTGCCATGTGTCCGAAATCGATGGGATCAAGTGCAGAGCCCCTGAAATTGGGATCCAGGGATCCCTCCGCCCCTTTAAATGCGATGAGTCAATTTAGAACAGTCTAAAGTAGAGAAAGGCAGGCAACCTGCGACAGTGTACGGTGTTCGGCCATCACCAAGGTCATCAATTACGGCAATTGACGTCATATTTATTATTATGTATTAAGTGAAACCAACGAAGACAATTTCGGCCATTAAAACCCCTGGAAAAGCTTATTAAATGGTGAGGATGGATGTGGCTGAGTAAAAATACGTGAAGTACATAGTGCGAGTACTGACAATAGAAACTAATCGAGAGGATTAAACATTGAAGTGCTAAACACGGGTTTTAGCACAAATTATCCCTCTTGATACTCCAGTGGTAAACCCAATTACAAGATATCGGAACCACGATTATAATATTTCATAAATAGGAACAAGAGGTAAAGATGAGGGGTGGTAATTTATATTAGAGATACTGTCCAGTGTTGTGAGAACACTACAATTAAAACATATACTAACACAGTCATTATAGCTAGAAATTACGGAGGGCAAGAATTAACTTGTTATAATTATATAGACCGCCAAATCTTAGTAAGGAAGTGAAGTTTCGTGCTCTCTGTGGCAAAAGGTAGAATGCGGATGTAGAAGTGAACATGTGATTTTAGTTAGTGGAAAGATAGACTGGGAAGCTCTTGTAGGTCATCAAGAGGCTGAGGAATTTTTTAATAGGGTGCAGAATAATCTTCTTAAACATGTTATCAACCAACCCACTATGAGTGATAATATATTGGATTTAATTTAGCGAATAGGGAGGAGGGTATTAGTAATAAGCAGATTTAGGGGAATTAAGGGAAATTAGATTTAGGTTAAAATGGAACGTGTTTCTTGGTAGGATAAATGAGGTTAAACTTTCAGAGTTTAGAAAAGCGGATTATAGTGGTCTGAGGAGGCACCTAGAGATTGTTGATTAGGTAGTAACGAGTGAGGTCAGGTCAAGAAATGTGAGGTCAATGAGAGCCATCGAGGGGGAAAATAACCCTCAGGTAGAGAGGAATAGTGTTGATCAGGGATATATGTCAGTTGTTAAGCAGTTAATTACCGGAGAGAATATAAATATTCCGTTTAGGGAAATTAGAACCAAGACTGTCGACCCTAAATGGATGTCGGCTAAAATTAAACATTATATTGGTATTAAAAGGACCATTTATAGTAAAATAGAGAATGGTGAGGGTCAGGCACAGATGCAATATGCTAACTCGGGACATTAAAAAGTTCCTTAGGATAAAAAAGAGAAATTATGAAAAAGTGGCAAAGGAAGATCCCAAACGTTTCTTTCAATCATACAAAACTAAGCCTAGAGATCAAATAGGCCCACGTAAAACTACAGACCGAGAGTTAGTGATGAGAGTGAGGTCATGGCTAGAATGTTATGTATTTTATTTCAGTATTTACACTCGTGGATACTGTAACGGAGGGGACCTTGATCTTCAGGGGTAATGAAGAGGATATTTTAATTGCGAAGGAGTCACGCGAAAGAAGGAATAAAATCTATTAAGGGACCGGGCGCTGGCGGGTTTTTTCCTAATATTTTGAACGAATGTAAAGCTGTTTAATTGAGCCTCTCGCATTCGTAGTTAGAAAAGGGTTAGAGTGGCGTTTTACTAACAGCCTGGAAGAAGGCTAATGTGATACCGATCTTTAAAACAGGGGATTAAACGATTGTCTAATCAGTGGTGTGGAAAATGATGGAATCTTTGATAGCGGTAATCACTTTATAACCTAATGCTAGGCGAGTTTTAAAAAAAAACAAGCGAGCAAAAGACCCCCGCCGCCCCGCAAAAATCCAAAACTAGAAGCAAAAAGCAAGAAGAACGAACTACGCTACGCCAAGAGGTAAAATAGTCCTCAATTCTGTGTGCACGAAACCATCACGAGTAAAAGGGACAAACGGTAGCGACCGAGGGGTTTATTACAACCAGCGCCTGGTAGAGCCCCGCTAAATTCAAACAAAGGGGAGACGACGTGGAGCCGCTTCCATTCTGCACTAGCGAAATCTAATTAGGATCACTTAGATGAACATAAGTTGATTAAGCAATCTCAAAAGCTGTACAATGTTGCCGATAGAGACGAGAATTAAGATATTGTTTATTTGGATTTTAGTAAAACTTTGGACAGGGTGTGCCACACTTACGATAGACGCAAGTATTTTTAGGTGGATTCAGTCGTGGCTTCGGTACTGTTTAATATAGATGGTATTAAATCTGAGTGGAAGAATGTTATCAGTGGAGTTCTTTAGGTGTGGTGGTGGGGTCGTTGTTGTTCTTAATTTATATTAATGTTCTTGATTTAGGTATAGGTAGTGGCCTGAGCAAGTTTGCCAATGATACTGAGTTAGGAAGGATTATAAGGCCTGGCTCTGATGCTGAGGTATTACAGGATGAATTGACCATACTACCACAAAAAGCAGAGAAATAGCAAATGGAATTTAACATAAGTGTATTTAATATAGGTAGGTGTAATCCACTGAATAATTGTAAACAGAATGGGAGAATTTTACGAAGGTGTCCTGGTAAGTTCAGACTTGCGGCCAGGAAAGCAGTGCACAAGTGCTAGGAATAGAGCTTAATGTGGTATTCGAGTTTGTTGGGAGGAGTGCAAATAATAGGAGTGCTGGTGTCATTCTGAAACTGTAACTGGAATTAATTAGGCCTCATCTTGAGTATGCAGTGCAGTTTTTGGTCACCGTATTATAGGATGGATATTGGTTTGCTTGAGTCTGTGCAAAGAAGGATGACAAGAAGATTGATGGGTTGAGGAGCTTACCTTAGGGTGAAAGGCGTCGGAGATTAAATCTACATAAGTTAGAAAGGAGAAGAGTTAGAGGGGACTTGATTGAGGTCTTAAGTGAGTTAAAGGTTATAATAGGGATTTATAGTCAAGAAGATAATACACATAGCAATGGGTTTAAGTTGGACAAGTTTAGGTATAGGAAAGAGATTGGTAGAAATTGGTTTACAAATCGAGTGGTAGATAAATCGAATAGGCTCACTAGTTATATAATAGAAGCGTCTTCCCTGGCGAGATTTAGGAATTGACTGGGTAGATTTATGGTTGGGGATGGTAGGTGGGGCTCAAATGGTCAATGGGAGTAGGGCTGCCTCGTATAGGCTATTGATTAGCCTTTTGCAGACTGCTCCTTTCCTTATGTCCCAACAGGCCAACCACCCAAGCAAATTGGACTCAAAATTTGGGCGTTCAAGCGACGACATGCGGCGTCCTCACTTGGTTAGACCGTTGCACAGATAAAGTTGTAATGGTTCTTAACCCACGGATCCTTTGGAGAAGGGTTTGGTAACGGGGGAACAGAATTATACAGGTTGGGCCAAAGGAGTATTTATACAGTATTTTATTTTGTATTTCTATATTTCTTCATTATTTCGTCATTTTACAAAAAACATAATATTATGCATCTAGTTTGGATATATATATATATATATAAATATATATATATATATATATATATATATATATATATATATATATATCGGGAGGTTGAGCACCCCTTAAGCCCACTCAAAATGCCCTGAAATGACTCGTGTAAGAAAGACAGAGGGGATGGGGGCAAATCCTTGCGATCCGTTAGTGGTTTGCCCTCCGGAGTAGCATAAGCAACGATGCTGCAGCTGACATCTGGAGATACACGCCCTCCCGCTCCACAACTCTCCAAGTAGTCATGTTTAGACGAGGGGTGGGAAACCTTTTTGTGCATAAAGGCCATCATACAATTCATCATCACTCATAAAGGCCGCATAGAAAAAAAATTAAAGTTATTTTATCCCTTAAGTAATTTATTAGTGATCTAATAAAAAAGACACTTTTTATAGAAATCGAAAGCATAATGATTTCAAATATTTCTATTCAATTAAGTACTTTTTATACAAGGAATATGTAAATGAAAAATATTGAAAACGTAGAATTTTCAAATATTTTATTTATGTAAGAAGTTTCAGAATAATAAGTAAATGAATATCGAAAGCATGACATTTTCAAATTATTTTAATTAATAAAGAAGGTTCTTTGTATTCAAGGAACAAGTAGAGGAACAATAATCTTATAAGAAGATAGCATATAAACATCGAGAATATAACATTTTCAAATATCCAATATACAGTAGGCAAGCATGTACATTTTTCATACAAATTAATGACTTCTTTGAGTTTGCTTCTTTTGAGAAAGCATTTTGATATGAGGCTTTAACATAGTGGTTCTTAGTCTCAATAGGTCCTCCAAATGCTCGTCTGTCAACTGTGTTCTGAGTGAATTCTTGATTTTCGCCAAGTACGAAAATGTGGATTCACAACAGTAGGTTGAAGAAAAACAGGAAATCAGTCGTCGTGATGTTCTCGAAGACGAGGATATTCTATCGCGTTTTTCCAAATTTCGACGGGATTTTCCCTCTTGTCAAACAGAGACTTCAGGATATTATCCTCAGACATTTCAATAAGCTCCATTTGTAACTCTTCAGGAGCCTCTGATACATCAACTAAGAGAGGTTGAAAAGCAAGTTTCAGAGTGATGTTGTTTTTCAACATCATTGAATCTTTTATTGTATTCTTCTATTAATGTGTCTAAAACCGACTCATATTCTTCAAAATATCCATAAATATCTTCATTTTCACTCATTACCTTCGTAAGCTGGGAAAAGTGTTCTTCTGAAAGTTTTGATTGAGCCAAAAGGGACTTGAAATACAACAGTTTCTTTCTAAATGGCTGAATTTTTTGCTACATAATCGTATCATAAATACATTTATTTCTGCCTTGCAATGAAATGTTTAACTCATTTTGTTTTGCCATCACATCACATAAAAAGGCAACATCTCTGTAAAAATTTGGATCTGATAAATCACAATACTTGTTTTTTTCTTTGAAAAAGTCAATAATTTGCCTTCGTAAAGACAAAATTTTGACCAATACTTTTCCTTGCGACAACCAGCGTACTTTTGAGTGATATGGCAAATCTACACTAATTACTTCGTCATCTATCATCAGCATGTTTCGAAAATGACGATGCTTTGAGGCATTCACTCGAATATAGTTAACAACGCTTATAACCTTTTGCAAAGTGCCATTTAAAGTTACAGATTTTGCACAGAGATTTTGTTGATGTAAAATACGATGATAAAAAATCAGTACATTTGGATATTGGGTTTCTCTCTTAGGATGTCCAATAAATCCTTAATTTTTAGCCATCCTAGCTGGGGCAGCATCAGTGCACACACTTACCAAATTAGTAAAATTTAGTCCTATTTTATGACATTGCTCTTTGAAGTTGTTAAAAATATCTATCCCCCGTGTCCTTCCTTTAAGGGTGCCTAAAGCAAGCAATTCTTCATAAAATTGAAAATCATCTGTTATGGCACGAATAAAATACAACAATTGTGCTAAATCAGTGGAATCTGTTGATTCATCCAAAGCTACTGAGTAATATATATTCTCTGTTTTTTATTATATTTTTCAATTGTTCTGTTACATTGCAGGCCAATTCATGTTGTCGATCTGTGTTAGTCCTTCTTGGAAGAGGCACCTCATTATACTTATTAACTTTATCGGGATCTATACATCCTACCAATTCTAAAATACATTCCTTCATGAGTTCTGCATTGCTGAATGGCTTACTTACCTTTTTTTCCAAGCAAATATGCAACTTTATAGCTTTGCTTCTGTCGTAGCATTCCCTTGATGTAACACAGACTGGAAAAATTGTCTTTGCTTCTGTTTTCCATCTTTCAGTTTCTGCAGTGCTATCTTTCAAGGCTCACTCTCTAATTTGGCATATTTATTGTCTTTATGAAGAGCATAGTGTTACTGTGCATTGAATTTCTTAACTGTTACAATTGCAGTATCACAAAGCAAGCAAGACATTTTGCCTCCAGTATTCACTAAAAAATATTGCAGTTCCCATTCTTCATTAAAGATCCTGTTTTCTTCTTTCAAAGTCCGTTTTAACTTTTTTTGGCATAATTATGGGCCAAAAAGAAATGTATTTATTCTGAAAAGCCATAAAAAGGTTAATAATGAAATATTAACCTGCATCCACAACCATGTTATAATAATTATAATTATTATTATTATAACAACAACAAAATAGATTAGTTATATTATTTTCTGTCGGTATGAAGTAGCACAGACAACAGTGAGGAGTCGGACGAGACAGGCACTCTTCCTTTATCATACGTGAAATCACTCACTCCCACTAGGCTAGTGTAGCTTACACGGAAACATTGCCTTTATATAGCAGTTGCTTTAAGTTTAGATTCACTGGATTTAAGAAAAATGCTTCCAATCTCTGGGAGCAACATCATTAAACACATAACTTTCCTTTTGTCTGTGTGTGTGCATAATGATTTTAGACAAAATGTTCAATGTGAAAAAAGAAATATATATCAAAAGGCCACAGAAGGCCGCACCTGATGGTCCAGAAGGCCGCAGGTTCCCCATCCCTGGTTTAGACTATTCGGGTCATGTACCTTCCACTCACTTCCCCTAACTTCGACACTCTTGTCGCAAACATTGCGGCGGAGATGCCATCGTTGGTTTTAGTTTTCAGTTTTTCAAGTAAATGAAGAAACAACAACAATCGTCAATGGTTGCATAAACCTACACCTAGTACAATACTTCATGTGTCTGTGTGCGTGTGTGTGTGTGTATGGAAGGCAAATACAGCATAAGCGAAGGGGGTGGGTGAGGTGAACGAATTCCCCGACATCCCACTTCATCAGCTGTCAGGGAGGAAAGCCCCCCCCCCCCGCAGGCCAGATCTTGGCTGGCGCAGTGCGAGCCTGCAGACACACCACCCCTCCAGCTACCCTTTTTCAACCCTTATACTGCAGTCGAAATTGACGTAAAGATCAGACGCCGTCGGGGAAATAGGTCTTTCGACACACTCTTACATTTCACCAATACTACTACTACACACACAATATAATTCACTACCCCCGCCCCCGCATCGAGCAGCCTGTTTCTCCGTGATTGTGTTTGCCAGCGTGCGGCCCTGCCCGTGATGTACGTGTGTGTGTCAGAGTAATTCCGTTAATAAGTTTTAGGTGACAGCTCAATTAAGCACCCCTCTTTTCTTAGCGACAAGGGGGGGGGGACTTCCGAAACTGAAGTCTGTACCCTCTCTTCCCCTCCCATTCCAAGGACACCTTCAGGATCAAAAGTAAAAGTCGAGTCTCCCTCAGGTAACGGGGAAAATCCTTAGCCGCGACTAGGGGTAGATGCACGCGCGCGCCTATTTAGGGTTTCGAGATACGATATGGCTCCGAGGACACCCAAAGAAGGGCCTCGATGCACCAACGCATTCTCAAAATCCGCAAAGAAAAAAAGGCAAAAAGTGAAAAGGGGGCTATAGTAAAGGAACGACGAAAAACAAGAATGACGAAAAGATGACTGAAATAAATGAGGGAAGAAAAGGCTAAAGCAGTAAATAAACTAGGAAACGAAGGAAAAACATGGGGCTTGCGAGGAGAAATAAAGTGATTGATGGGCGTATAAAGATCACATTTAGGAATGGACACTCAAAGATACGAACGTATCGGGGACTACAAAGAGCTTAAACCCTTCACAGGGAAATGAGGGTAAACATTAAAGAACAAGGGGGGAAATTAGGGCAAAAAAATTAATATCCAAAACTAAAGCGAGGGGAGATAACCTTGGTAACAAACATCCTACCAGTGCCTCTCCGTACATCCTGGCACCCCGTTTTGCGACGTATCTCACCTGGACCACCGCCCCCTTTATCCCGGGTCCCTCCCTTCCACTCCTTACAACTCTAGGGAGGGTAAATACCACAAAGAAGCGAGTTGAACATGAAAAAAGGGCCATGCTTGAAGGCACTAGTGTCTGGAAGCTCGAGGGGAAACGATACAAGACGAAAAGCAAGGTAGGGAGGAAACTACAAAAGGAATTCTGAGGGAAGGAACTGAAGTGACGTGGTGGTTGCTGGGAGGAGTTGGCGAATGTAGCGAGGGAATTAAGGAAACGATCCCAAAATGAGACGAGGGGAGGGAAAAATGGTTAAGGTAGGAGAAATTAAAATATGTAGAAGAGGGCGCCCAACTCTTCCTCCTATCCGTGATGGAAGAGGGGAATTCAGGAGGGGAGAAATAAGTGGAAGAGGACGAATTGCGATTTGAGGAAGAGGGGAACTGAAGGAATTTTGAAGAGAGACAAAACACGAAGGAAGAATCCGGTCGAGGGGAAAACGAACTAAGGGGCAGATGAGGGTAAGAGTATATGCAAGCGATGATTTGAGGAGAGAAATCCCCCAGGAAATACGGGGAATTATTTCAGGTAAGCATCAACAAACGAGGGGATTTTCTCTTGTCGGGTGTAAAATGAGGGGAAGGAGAGACGAATGAATGAATAAGAATAAAGAAAAGGTTGAGGACAACAAAGTCTCCAGTAACAAGCCTCATTAATCCTAGGTTTGATACCCTCTTGAGCTCACCTTTGAGAGGGTACACACGTCTCATTGATGGAATATTCCCATCACTCTATTTGGCTCGCCAAAAAAGGGCCTGGTTGCGAGATCTCTTGAGGGACAAGGGGTGAATTTGGAATCATTCCCTTCCCCACCCCCTTCAAACGTGTACCCCCTAAGACTATCCCACTCAAAGTATACCACCAATTCGTAAATGCACTCATCCTCCACTGTGCCTAGTAGTCCTGGAAAGCCTTGAAATGCGTCGACCCCCTCCCCCCGAGATTCAAGCCTACATCAAAGAACGCGGGGAGACAGTTGAGCCATCTTGCCACGGTGGGAATGCGTGAAACCTCCAGAAATGATAAAGCTCGACGAAATTACAGTCCTTGTCATTCGGGGTCTTCCTGTCCCCTCCACTCTTCTTTTTTTCCTCGCTGGCTTTCCCCCACTAAATAGCGCGTCTTTTAGTCATCGTCTTAACAGATTATTCCATGGCGGATCGGTCAAAAATCTAAATGGTTCCAAGGGTCGATTCCCCTGTCGGAGAATCCAAATGGACAATTTATATCACTATACTAGTGGAGGTTAGGGCGAGGTTAGATTTGGTTAGAGAACTACACCGGTAAATATGTCCATTTGGAACCGTCGCGCATTGGAAGAATGGACAATTGTGCATCACGCACCATTAAGGCCTACAACCCCTCCTAGAACACAAAGTACGCGTCGAAGGGGGGGAGGGGCCTTGGAGGTGATGAATGGCCAAAGATGGCGCCAAGCAAGCACTCACGAAGGAAGGGAAAGGTTCGCTCACTCAACTTCATTTATGATGATAGGGTAAATCCAGCAAGGGGAGGTTCGAATTCTTTTCTTCAGGAAGGGGGGAGGGACTAACAAATAACAATAATAACAATAACATTGACAGAATCATTAATGATAGAATAATTACACTCGGATATATATATATATATATATATATATATATATATATATATATATATATATATATATATATATCAGGTCGGAAAGAAAGTAATGCCCGATCTTCTAGAATAAAGTTTTAGATAATATTTATTAAAGTAGTGCCTCTTGTTATCGTTTAGGAATGCTACGATGAGTACTTTATCCCTTTTTTCCTTCATAATCTTCTTCGGTATTTACCCCTATGTCCTCTCATCTAAAGAGGACATGGGACATGTTTTACTCTCTGAGTTTCATAAAGGTGTCAATGCAAGTACAGCGGCAAAATCCATTCAGAGCACTTATGGGGATGATGCAGTCAATGAAAGATGTTGCAGGAGGTGCTTTTCCTGTTTCCGAAGGGGGGATTTCAGTCTAAAGGAGGGACCAAAAGAACTTGATTTCAAAGTGTTGGAAGCTGTTGTCACACACTAATCTTGCTACAACTTCTAGGAAACTTGCAGGACAATTTTAGGTAACCCAGACAACTGTCTTGCGCCAACTGAAAAGGATTGACAAGGTTTTGTGATTGGAAAATGGGTTCAGCACGAATTGTCCACGACGAATCTGCAACCTCGTGCTGCTTGCTACGAGTCATTGCTTTCACGCCACCTTCAGGTGGCCCCATTTGGGGGCAGGTTTCTTTCTGGCGATGAAAACTGGATCCTTTTATCTTAACGTTAAACGCCGCCGTTCTTGGATCATTCGATGAAGCAGAATTGCTCAACAACCGAGAGGAGGTCTTCATCCATAAAAAAAAAAATCATGTTGAGTGTATGGTGGGATATTGAAGGTCTTGTCCATTTTGAGCTGTTCAACAACAATCAAACACTCAATTCTAATCTCCACTGCAATCAATTTCATCGTTTAAAAGCCACTTTGGGCCAAAGGCGACCCTCCTTATACAACAGAAGGGGTGTCATTCTCCATCAGGATAATGCCCGTCCTCACACAGCTCGAACAACCAAAGATCTCTGGAAGGAGTTCGGTTGAGGACGATTGCTTCATCCTCCATATTCCCCTGACCTCGCTCCTTCTGATTATCACTTGTTTATCACTGATTATCACTTAGTGATTTACAGAACCATTTGGATGGTCTTATGGTGACAGCAAGAGAATATACTTTGCACCAAAACCTAAGGATTTTTACAAGCGTAGCATTTAAAGGCTCGTTGACAGATGGAATGAGGTTCTAGGAAGCAACGGAGGTTATGTTTAGGATTAACTAAAACTTTCCGCGGATGGTGACCTCGTTGGTTTTCGCTTCTTAGTATTAATAACAAAATCGACATTATAACTGAACAATATATGTAACACCCCCACCTCCCCTATGGACCGTCGTGGAATCCCACCTAGTTCCTTATTATTAGCGCCACTGCTCCCTTCTTTTGGTGAAGTTTCCTACCCGATCCAGAAAGCAACATAAAAATCATCATGACAATCACTGGCAAGCCCGTGAGTATCAGGGAAGGGAGGGAGGAATAGAAACGACTTCAGGGGGGGAGTTCCGAAGACGGAAGAGTGTTACGTTGTGGGTGTGAAGAAATGAGGGGAGGGGGGGGGGGTAATTGGTTCTGCCTGTAATGACTTATGTAGATGAGACTGCGCGTGTGTACCATTACTCTACTCCCCACCATGATTGACGTGAGGTCCATATAGGCGTATTAAGCACAAGGTGACACATCATCGCACCCATGTCGAAGGTGCTTCATAGTGGTGGGTTGAATATGTGTGATAGCTTCTCGTCTTCTCAGGGTTTAGCCCTGAACAGATCCATGCACACCTATCATTAACTCCCTCTCAAACACTCACTCACACATTCAACCCACCTTTTACGCGGTCTTTCAGCCCCTCTCACCCACACCACTCACTATATCCTGATTCGAATTCTACTTCCATCCATGTCCACACCACTTCTGAACACTTACAATCAAAACTTCATTCATATCATACACATCGCTTACGTAGTCCTTCCACACTTCTCAAATGCTCATTTACACTCCACTCACCAGAGATCTTCCATTTCCTTTCCATGGCAGCTTCTTGCCATACTTTATACTTCCATACCATTGCCTCACTCCCGTACACTAACGTGTGCACCAGTATACTCCCATGCAACTTCCTGAAATATTCTATACACTATTTGATGAATTCACTTCCATAAGAAAAAGATGGGAATGCCATGACTGGGGAGTTTCTACATGCCATAGAAAATGCGCCATTCTCTAGAACAACTTGTACAAAATAAAACAAACTCGATTACATCATGAGAGAGAGAGAGAGAGAGAGAGAGAGAGAGAGAGAGAGAGAGAGAGAGAGAGAGAGAGAGAGAGAGAGAGAGAGAGAGAGAGAGAGAGAGAGAGAGAGAGAGAGAGAGAGAGAGAGAGAGAGAGAGAGAGAGAGAGAGAGAGAAGAGAGAGAGAGAGAAAGAGAGCTACAAGGAGCTACAAGGAAAATAAGTACCCTAGAAGACCTTACGGTCCATACAAGAAGGGTAATGTTGGCGCAAACTTCGAAGGTGTCCGTTGGCAACCTCGAAGATCACTCGCGAGGATCTTAACGGCGATTTCGCAAGACTTTATCTAGTCTTAACTTGAACTGGTCAACAGATTCACTGTTGACAACTTCCGTCAGAAGTGCGTTCCAACTACCGCAGATACTGTAAGTGAAGAATTTCCCACACAGATCACGGTGGTATCGCTTCAGTTCAAGTTTAAAGCCGTGATTTCTTGTTCTCCCCTCGCTGAACTGGAAAATATCCCCATAGTCCAGTCTGTCGAAGCCTCGAAGTATTTCGAATACTTCGATAAGCTGACCACGTAGTCTCCGGGTCTCCAGCGAGAACATATCTAATTCCCTTAATCTATCTTCATAACTTTTATGTCTGATAGAGGGAATCAGTTTGGTTGCCCTGGCTTGCACGCGTTCCAATCTCGCAATGTCCTTTCGAAACGAAGGACTCCAAAATTGTACGGCATACTCCAGGTGCGGTAGGATGAGGGAGTTGTATAGACACAATACTATCTCCTTGTTCCGATATCCAAACTGTCGCTTTATATACCCTAACATCCTTTGGGCTTTCTTCTCCATCTCAATGCACTGTTTCGAAAACTTGAGGTCACTCGTGATAGTTATACCCAAGTCCTTCTCAGTGTCGGTGGATTCAACAGCAGTGCCCTTAAGGATATAGGGTGATTGAGGATTTCGGTGGCCCATATGCATCACTTTGCATTTGTTTACGTTGAAAGGCATTTGCCACGTATCAGACCACTCCCCAATCTTTCGAAGATCATCTTGCAGGCGGGCAGTATTTCCATCCTTTGCAACGTTCATACCAAGCTTGGTATCGTCTGCAAATTTAGAAATCTTGGCTATCATGTCACCGTCCATTTCGTTGACGTAGATAATGAATAGTAGTGGTCCTAGGACAGAACCTTGAGGCACTCCGCTAGTAATGGGCACCCACTCAGAAGACTGTCCATTCACCATCACCCGTTGCCGTCTGCCACTTAGCCAGTTCTCTATCCTACCGGCTACTTTTCCGTCTATGTCCAGCGCTCGCACTTTCCGAAGAAGGCGGCGGTGTGGTATTTTATCAAAGGCTTTCTGAAAGTCTAAGTACACCACATCCACCGCCTTGTCCCGATCGTGCTCACTGAAAACGAAGTGGAAGAATTCCACAAGGTTCGTCAGGCATGACCGTTGCCTTCGGAAGCCGTGCTGGGAACTCCTCAGTGGCAGGTTTGACTCTAAATACGACGTCATTTTGTCCACCATCATGCTTTCCATGAGTTTACCGACTATCGAGGTCAGACTGATAGGTCCGTAGTTCGACGGTTGGCTACGGTTTCCTTTCTTGAAGATAGGAGTCACCTCCGCTTCACGCCAGTCTCTAGGAACGCATTCGGTCCGGATTGACATGTTGAAGATTGCGCTCAGGTGTCGTGAAACTTGATCGCGCACTTCTTTCAACACTTTAGGTAGAAACCCATCCGGGCCAGGTGAATTATTCGTCATTAGGTCAGTGATCTTTTTTATTTCTCCTTCGGTGAAGTCCAAATCCTCCAGCTTTTCTCCCGAGTAGGAATCCGTCGGCTGAGGGATGGGACCACACTCTTCAGTAAACACTGAAGAGAAGTAGTCGTGGAGGAGGTTAGCATTTTCTGCATCTGAATGCTTTAATGTCCCCTCCTCATTCCTCAAAGGGCCAATTGTTCGACGGATTGGTTTACGGCTGTTTACATATCCAAAGAACTCTTGGGATTCTCTTTACAGAGTCTCGCCACTCGGAGTTCCTCAGAACGCTTAGACACGCTTATGCTGGACTTCACTCGCCTGGCTAGCCTCCGGTATTCATCAAAGTCACCCGAGATCTTCGATTGCCGGTACACATTTCTCTTCTCCCTAAGCAGTTGCCCGATTTCTTGATTAAACCACTTTGGTTGAACAGAAGACAGACAGGGGCATTTCAGAGGGATGACACGCGATTGAAGACTCATGAATGTGGTTTTGAAACTGTTCCAAGAGTCTTCAACAGCCTCGCACTCTTCTAGCCTCGCGTCAGTCAGTCCAGCGCGTAGACCTGCAAAGTCTGCTCTTCTCAAATCAAGTTTCATCGATTTACTAGTTGCAGGGTCTGCCTTGGGGACTTTGACTACAAATCTAATTAGTCGGTGGTCACTGCCACCGAGCTCTTCGCCAACAGAGAGGTCCTCAACGATGTCATCCTCAGAGGTGAAAACCAAGTCGAGGATATTGTCTCCTCTCGTTGGCTCTCTCACCCATTGAGTAAGGAACTCGTTGTTCGCGAACTCCAGGAGTAGTGCGTTCTCGCCACAGGGTTCTCTGGTTTCCCAGTCAACTTGTGTGTTGAAATCTCCCATGACGATACACTCTGTCTTCGACAAGTTCTCCTAGTAGCTGGTACATATCTCTGTCCTTTTCAACGAGTTGGGCAGGAGGTCTATAAAGCACCAGGGTCCTGTATTTGGCAGGACCCATCTCTAGGTCAACACCTCGTAGTTCATGGTCGGATACGATGTTGCAATTCGTCGAGTTGAGAGTATCCTTGACATACAACATCACACCGTCACCTTCTCTGTCTGGCCTATCTTTCTGGAAGAGCTGGTAACCGGGAATCGTTAATTCACCTTCAAAATCTCGACTTGAGATTTTATCCACGACTCCGTTATGGCCACCATCTCAGGTTCCTCTGTTACTACGAGGCCACGGAGCTCAAGAAACTTATTCCTGATTGACCTCGCATTGAACAGAACTTTCAGGGAGTCCCTGACTGTAGGACTCCCTACGCTCTTCCGTTTCCCGGCTTATTGTGTGCGACAGTACCCCTCTTTGCCACATCTATGAACGTCGTTGCAGGAGTGACACGGGCATACCATCTTACCAACTTCACTCTGGGTCGGACGCTCCTCTGCGTCCGATCTACGACATCCTGGATTAAGTTACAGAGTACAGCCTTTCCTTTGAATGAAAGGTGCACTTCGTCCCTTTGGTAGAGGTAGTTTCGGCGGAAAAGGTGCGGTAAGGGTCCAGAAAGAAGACCCCCTCCACCGTACAGAGGCCGGACAGGCGTTGGTTTAAGGTCACGTTCCTTGAGTGAGCTGTCCGGCTAGGACCTCTTCTTGGGAGCATCCCTACAACGACCCGTTTGCGAGTTCTCAATCCACAGTCGTCCACGGCTCCCATGACCGTGTTGAGAATTTTCTCGCTGGGGCCTACTTTGCCTCCTCGAAGGTAGAGGTCATTCCCACTCACCATCAGGGCAACGACTGAATTCTCGGAGATCTGAGGTTTCTCAGCCTCTACCCTGATGTGGTGGTTTCCCCGTCCTGACTGGCAGCATACCTTCACACTAGTGCGAAGGCGGGCCGCTAGCAGGGGCTGCAAACCTTGTGCTTGGGAATCGCCCACAAGGGCAACCCTCGGACATTTCCGTGCAGAGGTTTGAGGCTTTCCTTCCGGAAGGGAACTCTCGGTTCCTTCTTTCTTCTCCATCTTATTTTTCTTGTTCTTCTTCTTTTTCTTTTTCTTCTTCTTCTACTTTATCTTCAACCTGCTTGTTTCCCTTTTTCTTTGAGAGAGAGAGAGAGAGATAGAGAGAGAGAAAGAGAGAGAGAGGAGAGAAAGAGAGAGAGGAGAGAAAGAGAGAGAGGAGAGAAAGAGAGAGAGTGAGAGAGAGAGGAGAGAGAGGAGAGAGAGGAGAGGATATATATATATATATATATATATATATATATATATATATATATATATATATATATATATATATATATATATATATATATACAAAGATAAGAAGTACCCGAGAAGACCTTACGGTCCATCCAGAGAGGGTACCTTTGGACTAGTTCCCCTGTCCTTTTCAACGAGTTGGGCAGAGGGTTTATAAAGCAGCGGGGTGCCTCAAGGTTCTGTCCTAGGACAACTACTATTCATCATCTACGTCAACGACATGGACGGTTACATTGTTGCCAAGATTTGTAAATTTGCCGCCGATACCAAGCTTGGTATGAACGTTGCAAAGGATGGAAATACTGCCCGCCTGCAGGAAGATCTTCGGAAGATTGAGGAGTGGTCGGACACGTGGCAAATGCCTTTCAACGTGAACAAATGCAAAGTGATGCATATCACCCACCGAAACATCCAATCTCATCATATCATTAAGGTCACTGCTCTTGAATCTACCGACACTGAGAAGGACTTGGGTGTAACTATAACTAGTGATCTCAAGTTCTCGAGGCAGTGTATTGAGGCGGAGAAGAAAGCCCAAAGGATGCTTGGTTATATAAAGCGACAGTTTGGATATCGGAACAAGGAAATAGTACTCTGTTTGTACAATTCACTTGTCCAACCGCACCTGGAGTATGCCGTACAATCTTGGAGTTCTTTATTTCGAAAGGACATCGCGAGATTGGAACGCGTGCAAGCCAGGGCAACCAAACTGATTCCCTCTATCAGACATAAAAGTTATGAGGATATATTAAGGGAATTAGATCTGTTCTCGTTGGAAACCCGTAAACTGCGTGGTCAGCTCATCGAAGTTTTCAAAATACTTCGAGGGTTCGACAATGTTGACTACAAGGATATTTTCAGCTTTAATGAGAGCAGAACAAGAAATCATGGCTTCAAACTTGAGCTGAAGCGTTATAACCGCTATCTGTGTGGGAAATTGTTCGCGTACAGTATCTGCGGTAGCTGGAACGCACGTCGATGGAGGCTGTCAACAGCAATTCTGTTGACCAGTTCAAGAGAAGACTAGACAAAGTCTTGAAAAGTGGCCGTTTAGGGAGGACGTAAGGCAATTGAGCGGGGATGTGCCCGCTCGACAGCTAGTCCAAAGGTACCCTCATTGAATGGACCGTAGGTCTTCTAGGGTACTTATTTTCCTTGTTACTCTTTGTTACTAGCTTTAGGTCTATACCTAGGAGCTCGTGGTCGGATATAATGTTGCAGTTCGTCGTTTTGAATGTATCCCTAAAATACAACATCACACCGCCACCCTCTCTTTCTAGCCTATCTTTTAGAAAGATTTGGTAGCCATGAATCATGAATTCTCCCTCAAAATCTCGGTTCGAGGTTTTTACCCATGACTTCGTTATGGCCACTATCTCGGGTTCTTCCGTGGCTACAAGGCCACGAAGTTCAAGAAACTTGTTCCTGATTGACCTCACATTAAACAGAACTTTCAGGGAGTCCCCGAATGTAGGACTCTCTACCCTCTTGTTTCCCGGCTTGCTGGTTGGCGAGGGATAGGGGGGGGGGAGGCACTCCTCTTAGTGACCAGGAATGACGCGGGCGTATTGGCGCACGTCCGCTTTCACTCTGGTCCGGACACTCCTTTGGGTCCTCTCTACGACATCTTGGATCATGTTCGACAGAAAGGCCACAAAAAAGACCCCCTCTGCCAGGCGCCGGTTCAAAGAGACGTTCATCAAGTGAGCGGTCCATGTTGGACCTCTCCTCGGGAGCATCCCGACCACAACACGCATGCGGGTTTTCAGCCCACAGTCGTTCAAGGCGTCCATGACTGTGTGGAGGATTTTATCCTTAGGGCCTACCCTACCTCCTCTCAGGTAGAGGTCGTTGCCACTTACCATCAGAGCAACGGTCTGAACTCTCAGAAATCTGAGATTTCTCCGCCTCTACCCTGATGTGGTGGTTACCCCATCCTGGCAGGCAGCTTACCTTCACACTAGTGCGAAGGCCGGCCGCTAGCAGGGCTGCAGACCCCGTGCTTGAGAATTACCAATAAGGGTGACCCTTGCACATTTGTCTGTAGACGACTGAGACTTCCTTTTCGGAAGCGACTTGCCGGTTTCCTCTTTTTTCTTCTTTTTCTTGTCTTCCTTTGTCTTCTCTTCTTCTGTTTCTCGTTTCTCTTCTTCTGTTTCTACTTTCTCGTCCTCAATTTCCACTTTCTTTTCTTCTCTTTCTAATTTCTCTTCTTTCTTCTTTTCCTTCTTCCTCTTTCTTTTCTTCTTTTTAGCTCGTTGAGCCAGTCCTGCAGCAGAAGACTCCTGCTCTTGGACGTCGGAGGCCTTCTCTCCTTCGCACTCGCCTGAGCATCACACCTCTCTGATTTTAAGAGGTGAACCTCCCTTTTGAGGAGGGAGTTCTCCTCTCTCAGTTGAGCGATGGTCTCGCCCAGGCGCTTCTCCAGTTCGCAGAAGTCACACACTAACGGCATATGTGAGCTACTTGCAGCTCCTGCCCCCGAAGTCTTCACTCCATCTATAAACTTTGCAGATTTTGCAGGTTAACTTGCGGAATGGAGGACCATTCTTCTTCGCCATTTTAAAAAACTCTGGGACCATACGCATTAAAAAAGTTTTTGTGCGTGATTTTCTCTAATCACATCCGCCTATTTCCAAAAGGGTTTCGGTCGTTCGGCCAACAGAAACCAAGCACACCAACCCTAAGTTCTCCCCTAGGTCAGACGTCCCCAATCGTGCCGCAGCTCCCAACTGAGCAGCACGAGAGCCCCAGGAAAACTGGATCTCTGATTTTTCGACAGGGGTGCTTGAGGTGTAACTGTCTTCCTACTAAGCCCTACTAATCAACTAAAAACAGCCAGACTTGAGGCAAATAGTAAAGCTAAGTGCCCACGACTTCATCCGAGATCTTTAGCTAATCTGGCAACCAGCAAGGCACAAAAGCTCTCTCATTAAAGAGCAGTTGAGCCTTTGTTCACCAAATGCGGTCGCAGGGGGCTGGTCAGGCAATTACACGTTAGGAGAAAGCTTCTAAGGGGTACCTAGCATTTATCCATTAATCGTACCCCAAACGCCCGAGATCCCTTCAATCTCAGTCTCTTGAAACCTATGAGTGCTCCAAGGCGTTATTTAAAGAGATTCCAAAGCCTCTCTTCTCACACGGCATAAGGTAGCTGGTGAGGCCCTTATGACTAAACAACTTATGTGTAATAGAGATGAATGTTGTTTTTTTTTTTACAGTTGAAGAGTTGGTGAAAGTTAGTACTAACAGAATTGAAGAGGTTAGTAGGGGGATGCTAAGAGACGCATCGAAGAAGTGGTAGAGAAATTTGACAACCCTTAGTCTGGATCCTACTAAAGCTACCTTACTGGCATGGGTGACCCTGCCGGACTAAAAGTCCCCCAGCTTAGCTAGCTTAACTCAAGCAGATCGCGCAAGCGCTCTCACCGACGTAAGGTGGTTGTTTTGAGAGAGGGAGATAAAGAGAGATTAGAGAGAGATAGATAGATAGATAGAGAGAGAGAGAGAGAGAGAGAGAGAGAGAGAGAGAGAGAACAGACACCTGGCGGACCCTTTTGTCTGCGCTAATGGGAATGCGAAATCATGAGACGCCGTGGTGGTCTGAAAGCACGCGACAAGGTTGAGACCCCGAAAATGTCCCATTGGGGGTCGGTCAAAGTTCGCCTCGCCAGCTTAGGAACCTTCCCGCGATCGTGCAATAGGGCGAGACTACCCTCGCCTGCCGATGCGTCGGACTCTGGAATCCTCCCCTTTGGACGGAGGGGGGAAAACCCCATTCGACCCCACTATAAATCCTCCGGCACCAGAGTTGGAAGGCAGTATCTGCTGTCAGCCCGCCCCCGTCAGCACCCGCTATTCGCGTCCCGTGGGACTCTGCACAATTCCTCGAAGAACCCCTCAATCTCCGGTTATTCTCGTTTAATTCGCGTGAGTCTACCCCGTACTCATTGTTACCCACTCCTCGAACGCCACGCGCTCAGTCTCGACTCGGTGTTCTAAACCCGAAGGCAAGATCTAAATTCATCCGGCTAGTAGTCATTGTCAAGAGACTATTATATGAACTTTGCGCCAAGGCAAGGATTACTCCCTCGGACCAAATCTTCGAGGTAACAGCAACGCGCAACTCTCTTGTGCAAGTGCTCTCTCTACTACGCACCCCCTAGTGTAAGCCTCCATCGTCGGCTTCGTGTACGCTCAAGGTCATTCGAGCGACCCTTCGGTCAGCATTGTTCGTTTGTGTGTACTGCGACCGTCCCCGTCAAGTATCCCCCCCTCCTTTAAGTCGCTGAGACTCGTGTACGTCTAGGGTGTTAGGTAGCTTGTTTCAAAACCCCTTTTAACCTTTGTAAAAGAAATATTAATTTGCATATTAGTAAAGTTATTTTGGTACCCGTTTTTCTACTGTCTCGGAACCTACAAGATAGCCGACTATTTGGTCAACCTAAAATTCTGTTAATTTGCACTCTGTCTGTGTTGTAAGTCCCCCACGCACACAGCTGTCATCTCTCTTGGCTGAGAAACGCAGGAAGGGTTGAAATCGACCCTATTCTACGACAGTGGGGATTCTTTCAACATGGCATAAAAAATGTGCCATGTGCCAATCTCAAGAAGCAACTTGCCATCCAATTAGAAAGAGCAATAAAAAATACAACATTGACCCCAACCTATCGCCTACCCTCGAGATACTGGCGTCACTTGAGATCCTTCATCACCAGGATCCTGCACCAAATTTGATTCGCACGAACGCCCCTCACCAAGATGAAAACCCGCTGACTCAACGATTCCGTTCCCCATCCTCGTTATCTACGTCTACCTTTTGGGGGAGGAAGGGCCCCTCCATCCCTTAATTTCTTATCTTTCGCACTATAACATCTTTTTTTAAGATAAAAGTAAGTGGAGTTTTTGGCCTCATCCAATTTTAAATTTCAGCAACCGAGTAATATTTAGTGAAATGTGCGGATGAAATTCCGAATGGCAGCGAAA
This sequence comes from Ceratothoa steindachneri, assembly GCA_963969495.1. Taxonomy (NCBI): domain Eukaryota; kingdom Metazoa; phylum Arthropoda; class Malacostraca; order Isopoda; family Cymothoidae; genus Ceratothoa; species Ceratothoa steindachneri. Next base: position 76,476,399 of record OZ018329.1, on the reverse strand, counting down.
TTTAGTTATTTAATATTTGCTGACGTTAATTTAAGGAAAAGGACCTGACCGATAAAAGTTTCCATTTTATAATTTTTAAGGGAAACTCCTATAAAATAGGTGATAAATTGAGGATATTGGTTTTTTTTAATAGAGAGCAAATCTCTTCTCGTAAAATCCGTTCCCTCGGAGCAATGGATACTTTTCTGGAAGTGGCTTAACGTCCTCGTCGGGTTTAGCCGGGCTGATGAATAAGGTAAAACAGAAAAGAAGAAACGAGAACCAAAAAGGCGGAGTAGAAGATGAAGGAGGAGAAGAAGAAACAGAAGAATGAGAAGAAGATGAAGTAGAAGATGAAGGAGGAGAAGAAGAAACAGAAGAATGAGAAGAAGATGAAGTAGAAGAAGAAGATGGCGTAGAAGAAGAAAAGGAAAACGGAAGAAAGGAAAAGGAAAAAGGAAAGAAGACAAGAGAACCATAGGGTGTTGTAAGCTGAAAACGAACACGTCCATTAATAAGCAGATTAACTGATTACAAAAAAAAACGTAACCAACAAGTGCAACTTTAAATGAGTGAAGAGAGGGGCACAAATGAAAAAATACTCGAAATGATTGACTGGTAAAAACCATCAAAATAACTACTGGTCGCACCAACCTCCAGGAACAAATGCCCCCCCCCCCCCCCGAGATTTTCACTTAGACTTTTTGGTAATCTGTTAACCTTTCTTTCTTTTTAATGAGATTTCAGGGGCCTCTGCCGTCTTTGTAGTAGAGTTAGGGCAAGTTCTGGACAGTTACGCGCCCTCTCATTAACGAGCGCCCCGAGTAGTATCTTCTTTAGACTACTAGAGCTAAGCCCCTTACTACATATTTTCACTTCACCATTTTCTCCATGAATCTTACCACACAGACTTGCTGGCGGAGATGCCCATGTCGGTTTTTACTTAGTCTCACCGTATCAAACATACTTACAAACATGCATACATATGTTAAGTGCCGTAACAAAGAAAGTAACTATAATATAGTTAGATGAAACGGAAGCCGCCGCCTCTCACTTTCATACTTAGGGAAAAAACATACATTTGCATATAATTAGATAGACATTTTGTTTTCAAAGCTCAGCTGTTCTTTGTATCCAACTCTCTCATATGTAATCGATTTTTCGACCGCAAATGATACATACAGCAGAATTAGCTCATCTAAGCATCTAAAACCACAACACTGCTGAAAAAGGGTAGATGTTCTTTATATCAAATTCTCTCATGTTTATCAGATTTTGTAATTGATTTTTCCACCTTGGATGATATTGCTGCAAAAATCTGCCATGTAAGCAACAGAACCAGAACACGGCTGAGAAAAAAATTGCTTAGGAATCTGTTGTACGATAAAAAAAATCCTTTTCGGTTCACCGGTGCCACTCACTTCTAAAATAGGTTAGGAAAGAGTGTATGCCCGCCCTCTGGTCATAAAAGTAGCAAATAAACAGGCCGTGTTGCAGGGTGACCTGGCCTTCTTAGGTTAGTATTGGTAGACCCACTTATAAAATCTGTTAAACTTCTCCCAAGTAATATAAGATTGGGAGAGTTCCATTAAATTAGTCAATAGCTCCTCTTCAGTAGTGACCTATTGGTAAAGCCCTTTGGAGATGAGCCCTGCCTACTCTATGTAAACCTTATATAAAACCCTTGTAACCTCTAGATCAGCAGACATTCTGAGCAAATCTTGTATTTTGAATAAAGCTAAAGCCATACAGCTGATTTGCTCTCCGCCACTGCGTCGTACCGGGTCTTTCAAAGACGGGCAAGCAAAACACTCGAGGTGTTGTCGCCACTTAGAGCCACACAAGCATTACATCGAGTTGCTGTGACCACTTAGGGTCACACGCCCTTCTACTACGATCTAACCCCCTGCAAGATCCTTCTCCAACGTCGGATTACACAGTGTACCAAACTACCAGGCGGTCCTTTGTCACTAAGAAGGATTCCGTAGCACCGAATACCTGCCCCATCTACCGACTGAGGGTCATTGGCGTCATAGCCATAGTTACAAGGCCAAAAGGGAGCACAAAATCAACACACGCATTATCACTCCTATCTTGATGACTGTTACAAACTTCCTGGAAATTCTCTCCTTTGTATTGGGATTAAATTTAATCAATTAATGTCCTCGTTGTTTTTGCTCTAAATTGAACATAAGAAAATAATTTATATCTTTCAAATGTCAAATTATAATCAGCCAAGACACAACTCAAACCGAGCGCGAGTCGAAAACACGGCGCGTAAACATCGATTCGACTAAAATGGTGATTCTTAAAACGATGACTCAACTTGAGAGAGGTGCGGATGAGTCATTCCACGGAGCGGCAAATGGAGGATAGGGGGTTATGCGCCGTGGAATCACTTCCAGGCAGGTTCCTCCTTGGACAGAATACCCCAAAGCACGACCCCTCGCAAACTCCATCCACGCTTAAAGAATTCCACATCTACTAGTTTCATACAAAGCGTGGTCAGTGCGCATTAACGCCACAAAAAACTATCGGCGCCTTGCTAGCGAGGGTGTGATATGGCAGTAGGCCCCACGAGCGTTTGTCATACTAATCTTTATGTACACTTCTTTATCCGGTCGGAGGTCAGCGAACCACTACAACTACTACTACTACCTACGCACGCCCTAATCTCAACACCCTCCATGCACAATATCAACCACTTCTCTCGAACACACACACACAATCAAGCCACCTTGTACGCCTTCTTCCTACCCTTCTCACCCCAACACTCACTATCTTCACAATTACATTTCCATACATTCTCCTTATATGCACACACCCCATCAGGACACTTTAACTCACACTCTTCTTCACACCATCAACATATCTCCAAAGTCGTTAGTCTTCTCGTCCTTCCATAGCATAGTCTCAATCTCACACACCAATGTTGGACCCAACATACTCTCATTGCCATTCAAGGAATTCACATCCCGGACCATTCTCACACTTACCATGTCCAAAATCTTCGATCAACACTTCCAACACCTTCTCCCAGCTACCAAAACATGGTCATCACCATATAACACCACACAAAATTATGGGTCAGGTATGAAAAAGTGAAGATGATTGAAACCCATTTATTTCATACCTCACATAATAAAAATTAACATTTTGGCGGATATTTTATCCAGAAATTATTAATATTTGATATCTCCTCCTTTTGCTTTCATAACCGCTTTAATGCGTTTTTGCATATTGCGCAGAAGTGGTTGGGGCAACTTTCTACCATTCAATGTGTGATACTAACGTCTATTCCTATTTTTTCGGTGATTATCTTATTGTTAACTTACAAGTGGTAATTTTTTGTTAAAAATGTCTCCAAAGAAACAGATTCCCGAAGCTCAAAGAGCTCAAATCATTGCATTGTCCAGGGACGGATTATCCTATGTTAAAATTGCAAGAAAATTTAAATGGTTGAGAAACGGTGTCCAAACAACCATTAAAGGGTACAATGGGCAGGCCAATTCTTTTAAAACCCGTGATGGTTAAGGTCGCAAAAGGTGTACACTGTACAACTCCGAGGGAAGAGAGGTTGCTGAAAAGGACATCTCTGGCCGATAAGAAGAAAACCTCTTCTGATGTAGCTGCTGAGTTTCGGGCAGCAACAAACAAAGAGATATGAAGACGCACATTGAAAAGAAGGTCATTAGAAGCTGGGCTCATAGGATGTAAGGCTAGAAAGAAACCGTGGCTGTCTCAAGTGAACAAGCAGAAGCGATTGTCTTGGGGACAAGAGCATGAAGATTGGACTGATGATGATTGGGCTAAAGTTTAGTCTGATGAAAGCAACCTTGAGGTAGGTTCTCCAGATTAGTTTCCACCCATTTATTGCGCTTTTACACATTTTTATTGGATACCAACATTTTTATTAGATACCAAAAATTATCAGTAAAATTTGTATTTCTCCTCAGATCTTTGGAACCCCCAGAGCTGTTTATGTTCGTCGAAGAGTCGGGGAAGATTCTAATCCGAGAGGTGTTGTCGCATCAGTCAAATTTGGAGGTGGCAGTGTAATGGTTTGGGGCTGCATGTCGTCTTCAGGTCCAGGATTGTTGTTCACTTGTGAGGGAAGAATGAATTTCAACACTTACACCAGCATGTTAGACCAGGTTTATCAACCTTCATTAGATAAAATTTACAATGATGACATACCAGATGGTGTAATATTCCAACAAGACAATGCTCCATGCGGCGACCATGCCACATATCTAGAGTCTCAAAGGATTGGTTTGAAAAGAATGGGGTGATGATGGAATGGCCCCCTCAATCTCCAGACCTCAACCCCATTGAACATTTGTGGTCACACTTGGGCATAAGAGTGAGGGTGCACAAATGTTCCTCAGAAAGTGAATTAACGGCCAAAACTCATGAAGAGTGGCATAAAATTGAGCCAATCACCTGTGCCAACTTAGTTTCAAGTATGCAAAGACACATAAAAGCACTTATAAAAGCCAAAGGAGGATATCAAATATTAATTATTGATAGAATATACGCCAAAATCAATCTCACATTTCCTGTATTCCATCACGTACTCCTCGCAGTAATCCAGCCATAAATATATTAAACGACTATGGCGACATCACACAACTTTGTCTTACACCCAGGCCTATCTTTCACCCTCACGGACACCTTACTCCGAACATACACTCCTTTACACCATCCAATAGTTTGTCACTCACTCAAATTCTTAGCACCTGCCATATTGCTTCTCTCCCCTTCACATTCATAACCTTTCTACATACCATGAGCACAGCAACACTTCACACCTCTTATTCCTTGTTTTTTTTACCTGCTTCAGTGAAAAACATTTGATTCACACACACTACTCACTCCTTGTTTATCCCCTATCAATCCATGTTATCCTTCTTATACGCCCGTTCTCAATTTTGCCATATACATTACAACTTACCCCGCTTTAGATGTGTATCTATATCCACATACCTGACGCGGAATATGTCCCTCTGCCCCAGAGCGACAAAGGTTTCCATCTGAACGCTGTTTGGTGTCAAAACATAATACTCCCTGGCACCTCTCCCCAGAGAGGATCGGCCCATGGTGCCGCAGCAATTGTCATACTGACCTTTATGTCTATTTCATTATCCGGTCGGGATCCGCCTGGATAAAAGCAGGTTGGCAAACCACCACTACTATTCCCATGTAGTCTTTAGATTCACATTTCTTCCCTCTCCCCTTAGACAGAGGCACTACTACCACAGCACCCTTCTAGTAACGAGCCTTCTTCCCCAGACCAATTCCTCAACACAATCTCTACCACATTTTAGCATCTCAGCGACTATATCATCTACTCTAGTTGCTTTTACAATTTCACATCTCAAACAGCACATGGACCTATAAATTTTTATATCTTCCATATCCCGATGAATCCCACGAAGCCAATCGTATTTACATTATCTTTCATACCCACATTATGCAAACACGTCAAAGTACGCTCGCCATCCACTTTGAACCTCCCCATTGCTCTAAGTATCCTGGTATTCTTTTCCTTGATGTCCCCACTGCAGCTCTTCCTCTCCTGGTCCCTCATCCTTCTTCCAGAATGGCTTCATGTTCCCATCCGGATCCTCGTTCATCTTTCCTCCAAACGCTCCATTCGCTGCTTTTCTACTCGGTTTAATCACATTCAACCGCATCTTCATCTGTATTTTTAAGCATTTGCAAGTACCACTCCGTTTTGTTTTCAACTACACGCTTCACCTCGCCATCCCTCTATTCAGCATTTTGCTTCATCTTTGCAGTTCTGGCACACCCACACACAGCCCTTGAACTACTTACTATCACTTCCTTATATTTGTTCCACATTTGATTAATCTCCATGCTTCCACTTATTTTCTAGTCTCAAGTATTTTGACATACTCTCCCTTTTCTCTCTGATTCAATAACCTTTCTCTTTTCATTCTCCTTTCCTCACGTCTTCTCATCAATGCACAAACCAATTTAACTTTACACAGCACAATTATTTGATCAGATAAATCCACAATCATACTTCTTGCAGCTTCCACATCGAATTACCTCCCGTAGCAAATTCTTTCTTACGAGGCACACGTCAATCATACTCAACTTATCCCCCTCTCTTGCGCCAACCCATGGTTATTTATACAAATCCTAGTACTGAAAGAATGTGCTTGCTACACAAGTTTCTCACCCTCTCTCCATTTCATTCCCTCCCGGTGTACTAAAAGCCACAATTATCCCCTCTCTCATTCTCCTCCATTCAAACCGACTACAACCATCAACCGATACCCAATCCAGAACCTCACTTTTTCAACTTCACTTCTATCATTACAGGAGCCATACACTATAACCACGCACAACGGGTAGAGTATGGGCGGAGAGGGAGCGTTTGTCCCAGGGAACAAAAGATCCAATAGGCTCCCATGGAGCTGCACAACCATCCAATAGGCTCCCATGGAGCTTCACAACCCTCTAATAGGCTACCACGGAGTTGTAAAACGACCCGATAGGCTCCCACGGGGCTGCACAACCATCTAATAGGCTCACACGTAGCTGCACAACCATCCAATAGGCTCCCACGGGGATGCACAACCATCAAAATAGCTCTCACGTAGCTGCACAACCATAGAATAGGCTCCCACGGGACTGTACAGCCATCTGATAGGCTCCCATGGAGCTGCATAGCCATCTAATCGGATCCCATGGAGCTGCACAACAATCTAATAGGCTACCACGGAGCTGCAAAACCACCAAAGAGGGTCCAACGCGGCTGCACAACCATCTAATAGGCTCCCACGGAGCTGCACAACCACCCAATAGGCTACCACGGAGCTGCACAACCATATAATAGGCTCCCACGGAGCTGCACAACCATTCAATAGGCTACCACGGAGCTGCACAATCATCCAATAGGCTACCACGGAGTTGCATAACCATACAATAGGCTCTCACGGAGCTGCACAATCATCTAATAGGTTCCCGTGGAGCTGCACACCCCTCCAATAGGCTACCACGAGCTGCAAAACCACCCAATATGTTCCCACGGAGCTGCACAACCACCCAATATGCTCCCACGGGGCCGCACAACTATCTAATAGTCTCCCACGAAGCTGCATAACCATCCAATCGGCTACCACGGAGCTGCACAACCACCCAATAGGCTACCACGGAGCTGCACAACCACCTAATAGGCTACCACGGAGCTGCACAACCACCCAATAGTCTCCCATGGAGCTGCACAACCATCTAATAGGTTTCCATGCAGCTGCAAAACCATCCAATCAGCTACCACGGAGCTGCACAGCCACCCAATAGGCTCCCAGGGAGCTGCACAACCACCCAATAAGCTCCACGGAGAGGCACAACCACCCAATAGTCTCCCATGGCGCTGCACAACCATCCAATAGGCTCCCACGGAGTTGCACAACCATCAAATAGGCTACCACGGAGCAGCAAAACCATCCACTAGACCCTTGGATTTGCACACCCATCCAATAAGACTCCCATGGGCCTCCACAGGGGTACCTGATGCCTTGAGGAGCGGCAGCCATCCCGGCCTCAGTGCCCCCGGCACTAGATATGGAATACCTGGGCTTTATTCCTTAGAGACATTCTCAGTTTACCCTATTTTCCACCAGTCTTTACAAACCTCTTCTTACTTATTTTCTGGCCGGCGGCCAATATCGTAGGCTAATCGCCGACCAGCTTTCGTCCATTCATCCCTGGTCAGCTCCAGGAGGTGGGGAATAGCTCCCTCCTCCCTCCGGATTGGTGTTTTTTTATCATGTAAGCATTCTTCCCAACCTTCTCTACTTTCTTTTCCTTATCTATCTATATTTTACGACCCCGTGCGCGAGGGGCTCTCAGGGACCTTCGTTTTAAATTAGATGGGGTGGGGGTGGGGGGAAGGCTCCCATAGAGTGGGGCATTTAAGTCGTCGAGGTAAAGGCATGTAGCGCGGAGGATTAACCAGGGGATGGGGGGGCAGCGCTGCGTTGGGCTGCAAGGTACTCGACACATGGGGTATAATGATAAAACAAACTCGAGGGAGACAAAGGAAGATTTCAAGCCATTCCTTAGAGATGAATAAAAACGAAAGGGCTCGAAATCTGTGCATCACAAGATAAATAACAACAAAGTAATAATATCACTCCACTACCGAGTTTGTGTGTAGACGGATGCCATGTAAGTGTGTGTGTGTTACCTGATTGGGGTATGGAATTCTGCGAATGCTTATCGACAGTCCAGGGCGTCTAACGGGAAAATGAGCTCTAGTCAGAAGCTAGCTAAGAGTGAGAAAGACAGATAGAAGCTAGCTAAGGGTGTGTATGTATGAGAGAGCGAGAGAGAGAGAGAGAGAGAGAAGCGAGCTAAGACGGAAAGAAGAGTTAAAAAGAGTGTGTGCGTGTGTGAGAAGGAGAGAAGCTAGCTAAGCGTGTGCGTGAGGGAGAGGGGGAAAGAGAAGCTAGCTAGGAGTGTGTGTGTATGTGAGCAACAGAGAAGCTAGCTAAGTGTGTGTATATGATAAAGAGAGAGAGAGAGAGAGAGAGAGAGAGAGAGAGTGTGTTACAAGGAGTTACAAGGAAAAGAAGTACCTCAAAGGCCTTGCGACCCATATCGAGGAGGCACTTTTTGCGGTAATGAGAGAGAGAAGCTAGCTAAGAGTGTGTGCAAGAGAGAGAGGGAGAAGCTAGCTAAGAGTGAGAGAGAGAAGCTAGCCAAGAGTGAGAGAGGCCGGCTAAGTATGTGTATATGTGTGTGTGTGTGTGTGTGTGTGTAAGAAAGAGAAGCTAGCTAAGTGATTTTTTTTTTAAAGAGCTCATCTGGCGACTGCATAGTTGGGCATTAGTCGTCGTATTCAACATTGCCTAAAATTAGGCATATTTAAAAGAGGATGCTAAAAAACACAAATTAAAAAAAACAGACACAGGAACATGCGACCTACTAAAATAAGGACACCCCCCCCCAACTATTTAAATAAAGGGGAGAAGGCCGGCTTCCTCCAAAAAAACCCAAAGTCCACAGGTGGGTGTGCACGAACCCCTCCCGAGTAAAAGGGGCAGGCGGTAGCGACCCCGTCCATCCCGGTACCGGGACAGGTAACGTGCGCAGAGATCGCCGAGACTGGAACATTCCACAAGAATGTGCCGAACAGTCTGGGGGACAACGCAGTCCTCACAGTAGGGCGCAGGCGAGCGCTCCATCAAATGGCGGTGCGTCCCGCGAGTGTGTCCAATTCGGAGACGACAGAAAGCAACACGAAGCATTCACGGTATTGGGGGGGGTAGGGCCATGGGAAAGTCGCGGCGCAATGGCACGCAACTTTACGTTCTCTTCGACCGTCTCCCATCTTTTTTGCCAAGCAGCCCGAAGAGCTGCCCGTATTCCTGCCATGTAATCGGTGTTAGGAAGAGCGAAACGCTGGTCCGGTCGCAGAGTCCTCGCGGATTCTTTGGCGTCCTCATTCCCCGCAAGTCCTACATCTCCAGGAACCCAGCAAAAGATAATCTCGACATCCGCCCGGCTTACCAAAAGCGTGGTGTCACGGATATAGGGAACCAGGGGATGCGGAGATTCCAATGCCCCGCGAGCGCTCAGGGCGCTTTGTGAATTGTTATAGATCACAATCCGGTCTCCGAACCGGGTACGTCGCGTAATCTCCCGTACCGAGTGGTGTATTGCCACCAGCTCGGCCATGAAGACATACGCAGCGCCTGGAAGAGCCCCACTGACTTCAAACATAGGGTATACGGCGTGGAAGTCGATCCCCTCCCTATAGGGACTTGGAGCCATTCGTATCCACTGGCACAGTTCCAGGGTGACACGAGGTGTGCTCCAAAAAGGTCGAACGCAATACTCCCGGCGCTGTACAAGCTTTGGGAGCAGAAGCGTGGCGACAAATAGCCAAATTTGGTACACTCCAGGGTGGCGTCCTGGGCGTCCTAGCTCTCGAAGGAGTTTCCTGGCCCTAAACCCAAAGGGCTTAGGGTATGACTGGCGTATCTCGGCAGCATAGGCACCGTCGAAATCAGCTGCGGATGCCGTGAGAGCTGTTGGCGATTTAGGGAGGCACCAGGCTCGCGCGTACAGGCGAATGATGCACTGTACACGGCGAAGAGCGAGTGGCATATCCCCAGCATCGACTAGTAGGCTCTCAATGGGGAAAGTGCGGAAGGCACCGGTCGCCAGGCGAAGGCCGGTCTGGTGGATCGAGTCCACCTCCCGCAATACACGCTCGGCTGCGGATGCATAAAACTCGCATCCGTAGTCGAGCTTCGAACGAACAAAGGATCGATAGAAAAGTAAGGCAGTAGCCCTATCAGCGCCCCAAGCGCTGAACGCCACGGAACGGAGAATATCCATGGCGCGAGTACAAGAGACCCAAAGGCTGGCAATATGAGCTTTCCAGGTGAGGCGTCGGTCAAATACACGACCAAGGAAACGGTGCGAGTCTACCACTTCCAGGTGAACCCCATTTTGAAACAAGTCTGGGTCAGGGTGGAGCCGTGGATGGCGGCAGAAGTGCACCACCTTAGTCTTGGCCATGGAAAACCGAAGCTTGTTGGCTTCGGCATAGCGAGAGACACGGTTCAATGCTTACTGGAGTCGATGCTCCTGAGTTGGCATCTGGGCCGCGCCAAAAGAGATCGAAATGTCGTCCACGTAGAGCGTAGCGAGAACATCTTCCGGCAGCACCGAGGTGATGCCGTTGATGCTCAGGGCAAAGAGTGTGACACTGAGGACACTTCCCTGGGCCGGAGAGGGCTCCCACCACCCGTACGCGGAATCGACGATCTCGCAAAAATTCAGATATAAACATTGGGAGGCGTCCCCTCGCCCCCATCGTGTAGAGAGGCTCCATGATACCGTATCGCCATGCGGTATCATAGGCCTTCTTCAGATCGAAAAACACCGTGGCGTAATGCTGTCTACGAAGGAAGGCCTCGCAGACGGCATTTTCCAGTCGGAGTGGAGCTTCCGACGTGGAGTGGAACTTGCGGAAGCCGCACTGTGCAGAAGACAGATGGCCTCCGTTGTCCAGAAAAAAGGCTAATCTAACATTTACCAATTTCTCCATCAACTTGCACACGCAAGAGGTTAGAGATTGGGCGGAAACCGGCCGGAGTAGAGTGATCTCTCCCCGGTTTGCGAAAGGCGAGCACAGTAGCGATTCGCCAGGAATCTTGGAGGAGACCCTCCACCCATATCCTGTTGAACAAATCTAACAGAAAGGCCATGCCTCGCTCACCCAGGTGTCGAAGCTGGCGTATGGGACATCGTCCGGACCATGGGCGGTGTCCGCGCACGAAGCAAGAGCGGAACGCAACTCACTCACAGTATACCTGTCGTTGTAAGGTTCTCCGCCTCTGGAGGTAAAGTCCAGTCGGTGGCCTTCCGCCATCACGACGTGCATTGAATGCTGGGCGGAGCAGCAGCCCGGCTAGAGAATGCGGAGAAAGCGGTCGCGAAAGATTCCGCCACGGACGCGGGGTCCGAGATAGCGGTCCCATTCTCCGGGAGAACGGTAGAGGGGTCCTGCTAGAACTTGCCCCGAATCCTTTTGACTCAATTCCACACCTCTGCTAGAGGGGTCTTTCCCGTTAGGTGAAGACACGTATGCCCGCCAAGAAGAGCCGCGGGCGTGCTTCGAAATATACCAGGACCTAGCCGTAGCCCGACGAAATTCACCAACAGTAAAATCGTTCGGGCGGAGCTTATAGCGCATGTAGGCATAACGCTTGTGTTTGAGGGCCGTCTCACACTGAGCCGACCACTACGGGAGTGGTCCGGGTACAAGACGGCCATACGTTCTGGGAATAGTAGTCAGGGCCACGGCGATGAGGTTGCCGGAGAAGAACTCAACGGCCTCATCTATTGACCTAAACTCCTCGACTGAGATAGAGAATTCAGTCATTTCCTGAAATGCAGGCCACTGCGCCAAGCACCACCGAGGTGGGCTCTCAGGCGGCAGTCGCCCAGAAAATGATATTTGAATGGGGAAGTGATCACTACCATGGAGATCATCGACAAGCCCCCCAATCAAAATCAGGCTGTGCATCCTGAGAGTAAAGAGATAGATCCAGGCAAGAAAATGATGCGGTTCTCAGGCAGTGATGCGTAAACTCATCCACATTTAGGACACCTATCTCAAGCTCTTCGATCAGATCGGCAAGGAAATGTCCCCTGTGATTTATTGAGTGGTCTTACCAGAGAGGATATCTGCCGTTCAGATCTCCAAGCAAGAGAAAGGGCCTCGGCAACCGTGCCACGACGCGGCGGAAGTCCCCCGCCTCGAAGTCAGCTGACGGTGGAATGTACGCAGAAATGATAGTATACCTCCTATCCAGGTGAAGCTGCACAGCCACTGCCTGAAAGGATGTATCTAAGGTGAAAAGAAGAACGGAGACATCATGCCGGGTGTAAAAAACGCATCCCCCAGCCAGGCCTCCATCTCGTGGTGGTGGGATCGCAAAACCCTTATACCCCGGGAGGGTGGGCGGGGTGCACGCGCCTAGCATGGTCTCCTGCAGAAAAATAGCTAACGGGGAACGGGACGAGACGAGCCTCCGCAGCTCCTCCCAGTTGGCACGGAGTCCGCAGCAATTCCATCGAAGGAATATGCCCTCGAGGCCTAACTCGGAGGAGACGTGGGGGCCCTCTTCGAACAGAAGACCTTCACGAGAATGGCCGTACGCTTCCCGAAAGCAGAACCCCGGGCGCTGTCGTTTTCGAGGGCTTATTGGGGAGGTTGGGCTCTCCATGCGAGTCTTACCCTCCCTCCGCCTCGAAACTTTAGGCGGGCGTTGCGGCTTCGGAGGCGGGTGGCCCTCTTATCGAGGATCCCCCGTCTCCGAGCCACCCAGCCCACCACCAGGCGTGGGCGAAGGAGCCGAAGCTCCTTTGTTGCTGTCCTCTTTTCGGGGTGCAGCTTTAGGAACTCGGCAAGATGGCCTGGCGACCAACTTCAGGGGTGTTGCCTCCTGTGAGTCTAACGACTCGGTGGAGGCGCGTGGCCGTTTCGCTTTACGAGAAACGGTGACGCTAGGGGAAGGGGATGGAGCCCTGGTTTTAGCCGGGGGTGGGTGTGAAACCTTTGTGCCACCAGCTTTACCAGGGAGCGCCCGGGTTGAGTAGAACCCGTAGAAGAGCTCCAAATGGGCGCGGAAACAACCGTGCTCGTTGGCCTGGGTGGGCCAGGAACAGAGGGTGTCTTTCTTAGCATTGAGGCGTAGGACGTCCCAGGCAGAGCCAGGCGCGCCAGGACCAAGTCCTTAGCCTCGCGGAATGAGAGACGATCCTGGACCTGAACAACCAGGATTTCTTTCTCAAGGAGATATGCACCACATTGCTTCGAAGAAGCAGGGTGCGGCTCTCCGCAATTGACACACTTGGCCACACATGATTTGGACATATCGTGTGCGGCCTTGGAGCAATTTACACAGACTTCGGGTGACCCCGACTTTGCACGTCTACATGAGCGATTCGTATGGTCGAAGCGGTGACAGTAATAGCACCTCCGCGGCAGTGGCACAAATGCCTTCCCGCGGTCGCGATACCAATCGGCACGCACCAACTCGGGGAGCTTGTCACAGTCGAACGTGACGAAGAGTGTAGGGGTCGGTCTCGAGACCCCTCCCTGTTTTCTCATCACACGTTCGACCTTGACCGCCCCATGGTCGACCAGCTCTAAAGTGATGTCCTCTATAGAGTAGTCCACGAGTTCCCTCGCATAAACTACTCCTTTCACGAAGTTCATGGTAGAGTGCGGCGTCACACTCACAGGCGTGCCATCAAGTGTCCGAAGGGCACTAATCATGGCCGCCTCGGAGTGATTTGACGCATTCATCAAAAGGCTCCCGTTCGAGAAAAGGGTCACCTTCGGCTCTCTACCAATCACACTATCTAAAGCTCTCTTCTGATGGATCATGTTGCCCTTAGCCAACATGATGCCATCATTGGAGCGAATAACGAGGAAGTGTTTGAAGCCAGCGGGCTCGAAAACACCGGGTAATCTCTGAATGAGGGGCCCTGATTTAATCGAGGCACCGCTCTGCGCACTAGCACTTTTGGTCTTAGTCAAGGGCTCCGCACCCGGGGGGGGGCAGAGGGGCCGGTAGTGCCGATCATGGCTTGGTCACTTACCGAAGTGGCAGCAGACCCATCCGTCCCCGCAACCCCCCCGATGGAGAGGAAACACGAGTCTTTTTAGTTTTTTTTTTCTTTTTAGGAGAGGAGGGCGGGAAATGAACCCACTTCTCATCTCCGCCGGCAGGAGCCCCCAGGCCAGATGGACCCGCCTCAGCGAGGTCCTTCTCCGAGATGGAGAAGGTCCTGGCAGTCGCAGGGGCACTGGTCGGAGGAGATCCCTCCCCTCCTTGTACTGCCGTGGAAACCCTAGCCGTTTGAGGAGGACCTTGCATAGGGGCGGCCTCGGGTTCGATGCTTGGCGCCGAGCCCGGATTCGCTCCCATGGAAGGCCCTACCGTCTGAGGCTGGGTTGCCTCAAGGACCATGTCTATCTCAGCGGAGGCCTCTAGTTGCCCCCCCCCCCCCGGACATCACAGGTCCCATTGGCAGCGCTGTCACAAGTCGAGTCTGGGAAGGCACAGGCCTTGACCACGGCAAGGTTCAATATTCTCGCCAGCAGGTCTTTTGAGGGAAGCGACCGATGGGGCCTGGCTTCCCTCTCCCCCCTAAGGGGGTTTGCCCTACCGAACCACTTCAATGGGGAGCGGTCGGCGATGGGCTGCCTGCTGACTTTATTGGCAGTCCCCTTGGAAAGTAAAGGGGGGAGTGCCGCTGGGAAGAGGGAGGTGCCCGAAAACACCTCCAGACAAGGGCGGCTCCGACGAGGGAAAAGGAGAAATTGAGGGAGAGATTTTTTTTAGTATCATCATTGGACATGGTGACCCTATTTTTTTACGGGAAGCAATCAATCATCACCCCTCGCAGTAGCCCCCCTGCAAGAGTGCGTAAGGGGCTGGCAGAACCAGGTACCGCCATTCAAGGCCACCCTTCCCGCCTGGTGGCCTGGCAGTCCCTCAGCATGGCGGCTGCATCTTGGACACGGCGTAAAATGTATAGTGTTTGAAAATAGAAAGGAAGAGGAGGTGAGGAAGATGTGGAAGGGGGATAAAGCAGGTTATTTAAAAACACACCATCTCAAAATGGAGCTCAGGGGTAAGGGATCATTGTCCCCTCCCCCTCAGCCCTGATCCGAGATAGTGGCTGATAAGAAGGTCAACATCTACCCTGTGAAATTAGAGGCTGACCAGAGAAAGTTGTGGGAGAGGTTGTATGAAAAGCGAGGAAACAGGGGGGGGGGGGAAACACAAGTGTTCTGAAGGAAGGAGAAGAGGCTAAGCTGGGGTCGGACGGGGTGCTGAGTCCCGTCAGCACGTCAGCCAGGATAGCAACTCGCCGCGCCCCTTACGGGGCAAGAGTGAGAGAATGTGAGAAGAGCTAGCTAAGTGTGTGCGTGTAAGAGAGAGCGAGAGGCTAGCTAAGAGCGAGTGACGTAAATAACTAAAAGATAAACACCCCACCCCACCCCTCGCGCAAAAATGTGTTTGAGGACGACAGATTGGTTGGTGTAAGGCAATTGTACGGCAACCCAACCCTATCGCACCATAGAGCTCGGAAACCCTCCTTAAATACAAACACCACCACTCCCCTCCCAACATGACGTCACGGCGTATTTAACTGCGGAGATTTTTTTTCACTAGAATTTAAAGCGCAATAGCAACGAGGTCACATCACGCAGAAAATTACTAAGGAGCGACCTGTACATGAAATTTGGAAAGATGGAGGAAGTGTGGAAGATACATAACCGCAGATCCCCCTGCAGGCATGGTGTAGCAAGGGCATACCTATGCTACGCCATCCAAACCCTTGAGACTGCCACACATGGGAGGGGTCAATTGCGTACCAACCTGTTAGAGCGAGCAGTCGAGCTGCAGTTGTGGGTGATCCAGCGCGTTACCACACTGCAAGTCCAACGGTAGCAGGAGGGAAGGGGCGATTCGAAGATGGGTACAGGTGGGCTTAGCAGAGGTCCTGCAAGGTGGCTTCCAGATCAAATGGAGTGAGGGTCGGGGCCCCACAGGTGGGTCTATGCGTCCACCTGCACTGGTGGAAGCTGGCAAGGGCGAGGAGTGGTTGCCCAAGCGAGCCTGAGAGGTGTTCCCTGCCCTCGAATCCAAGGGGAACACGCGAAACGAGCCGAGCCTTTGGTTTCCCCTCGCACCACTGGAGCGGTTGTTAAGGAACTGAGTCGAAAACAAACTTCGCAGATAGATTTCAGCCCTCCCCCACCCCCTCCCCGTCTCTCTGCGACTCCCCCGACCCCCCTTCTCTCTCTTTTAGGTCTGTCGTCCTCTCTCATCTCCCTTTCCACCTCGCTCTTTTCGGTGCGTCACCTCCTTCCCCCTCTCACCTCCCTCCCCCTCCTCTCTCGGCCGGATCAATACAATGCTTGAATCGTCTCCTCCGGCCGCCCACGACGCAACTGTATCGTGCCATCGGGCGCCGATCATTTACCTCCGCACACCAAAGGGCGGAGTTCCTGCGTCTTATCTCTCTCAACCCCAAGGGAGGGAAAGAATGGGGGCTAAAGATCACGCCTCCAGGGGGTGATTACAGGGAGAGCATCCCCGAGATAGCTCTATGTTCGTACTTAGAGCCCATTAAGTCTCTTTGTACGCACTTCAATAGTGCTTCACCACACATAACCTCTTAAAAGGTTCGCCATTACCGCACTCGACCTTGCCATCTTCG